>JAMKCH010058063.1:0-74323 GCA_023653785.1 Ophioderma brevispina | reverse complement strand
GTCAATCGCCATCGTCATCGTCACCATCGTCACCATCGTCACCATCGTCACCATCGTCATCGTCATCATCATCATCATCGTCAATCATCATCATCCATCATCATCACATCATCATCTCATCATCATCATCATCTCTCCACATGAACTCCACCTACTGTTTAATCCATGCCTTATTCATTATACTAATGCATAAGGTGGCGCCCCATGAATACTTTGGAGTTTTCTTGTTTACTAGGTGGGGGGGGGGGGGGGGGGACATGAGTAATCCACGTGTAATATATTGCGCTCCTAACATCATGGAAGTTTATTGATTTATGCTTTGACTATTTATTTTTTTTTTCAATGTTAGTAGAACAACCCACTAAATTAGAAGCCTTTTTCCGGTCTATATGGACGGCTTGAGCTCAATAATGCTACGAGTACATTTTTTTACCACTCCCTAAGTTGACTTTATTTCATTTCCATGCAATGACGAAGCCATATGTTTATTTTTATGCATCTGAAATTTCATTGTATCGCCTGTCATACATAAATAAAGAGTTTCTGAGGGAAAATTAATAAAAAAAAAATTAGATGAATTATTTTTTCACTTTGCAGACACAATCTTAGCCAAAATGTGTTGGAACACGACTGCTCTTTTTGCCCCGATTATTTGCCGTTATTTCCCTTAAAGAGATATATAGGAAATCCTGTCAACTTGGGTTGGGAGGCGTGGAGCATTCTCTATCCTACACCCCGCCCTATCCCCACCATCAATGTTGGGTTCTTGTCGGGTGGCCAGAACAAAATTTCAGGATTCAACATTGTCCAGTTGGGGAGAGGGTGGATTTTTGAAGTAGCCTATAAAAGTGTTCCAACACTTTTGGCTAAGATTGTAGTCATGTACATGTACTCAGAGCGTTACAAGGTGAACTCTTTCTACAGTCGTCACTGGTATAGAATATATCCTTTGGTAGTTTAATGTTAACCTTTGTAAAGTACAAATCTGATGATTCGCTGTGATATCTGATATAGACACCTTTGAACTCTTTTCCTAATACCAGCAAAACCCCCTGAGGTCATCAAAATCATACCTTAACTTTAGAGAGAAGGTAGTGAATCAAAGCACCTACACACCCAATTAGTCCCTGGTAATTCCTGTTTACGGCTGACCTCTTTTTTTTTTTTATTTTTTTTATTTTGTTTTTTGCCGATTGCCTTCGGCAACTAATCCGTAGGTTTTAGAGTACACCTGCTAAACCAGTTGACTCTCATCATAATCATTATCTTTGTCAAATGACTGGCCCAATAATTTGTAAGACTTTTTTACCGAATGAATAAACATTCAAGATTCCTTGGGCCATTTCACGCTAGTAATAATTTTCTCAAAGTAAGAGAAGCTTTGTCTAATTCCATTCCTGATATATTGAAACTTTGCGAACTTAATTGATGAGTCGGTTTGTCCTAGTCAATGTTTCTAATTCCAATTGAGCTTCCAGCTCTTTGTGCTTCATTCCCATTTTGCCTCTTGCATTTTCATATCTCATTGGCTGCTCTTTTTTTTTTTTTTTGGCATCTGCCTTTGCATTTTTCTCCTTTAATTCAATTCCCTTTTTCTTCTGTTCCTTTTGAATTCTTGTGTTCTTTCCAACTTTTTTTTTTTTAATTAAAGCTCCTTTCACTTGACGGCATCACAAGTTCCATGCTCCTAATTCAGCCTGATTTGTTTTTTTTGGTTTGTGTTTTTTACTTGGGCCCTTCTCCGATAAAGTGTTCAAACAGTTGCTTTTCGTGTCGCTTCAAGTCATTCCAGTTTAAATTTTGTTCTTGGCCCGGTTTAATTAAAATTATACTAAGAGTTATGTTTTCAAAATGATCCGTACTAAAGTTTTTAAGCCAGGATGAGAAATATCACCAATAAGGCTAAAAAGCATAATCTTGCTTTCGCATGTCGCCAGCCCAATCCGTTTACGTTTAATGTTAACCTTTGTTAAAAGTACCAAATCTGATGATTCTGCTGACTTGCAAGAATGTAAGGTGATATCTGGATATAGACAACCTTTGAACTCTTCCAATACAATCAACCCCCTGAGGTCATCAAAATCATACCTTACTTCTTTAGAGAGAAGGTAGTGATCAAACACCTATACTCTGTCCAGCTCGAAGTATGAAGTAGCGACGCGGGCGTATACATTGAACCGACTTTCAGCGCGCGCGTAGGTAAAGCAGAAGCGCACTGCAACTGAAAGGCGGCACTGGGTGTACGCGCGCGTCGCCACTTCATACTTCAGACGAGACAAAGTATACACACCCAAATGTAGGTCTGGTAATTCTGTTTACGGCAGGACCTGTTTTTTTTTTTTTTTTTTTTTTTTTTTTTTTTTTTTTTTTTTTTTTTTTTTTTTTTTTATTTGTCAAAAGTGTGTCGCCGTTGATATTTTTTGTTTTATTCTCGATTTTTCATAATAAATGAGACTTTCAAACAGCTGTGAACTGCAACTCGGTATATAACTAGTCCATGTACAGGTACTCAGAGCGTTACAAGGTGAACGCTTTCTACAGTCGTCACTGGTATAGAATATATCCTGTTGGTACGTTTAATGTTAACCTTTGTTAAAAGTACCAAATCTGATGATTCTGCTGACTTGCAAGAATGTAAGGTGATATCTGGATATAGACAACCTTTGAACTCTTCCAATACAATCAACCCCCTGAGGTCATCAAAATCATACCTTACTTCTTTAGATAGAAGGTAGTGATCAAACACCTACACACCAAATGTAGGTCTGGTAATTCTGTTTACGGCAGGACCTATTTTTTTTTTTATTTTATTTTTTTTTTTTTTGCCGATGTGCCTTCGGCACTAATCCGTAGGTTTTGAGTACTACCTGCTAAACCAGTTAATCTCATCATAATCATTATATTTGTCAAATGACATGGCCCAATATATTTGTAAGACTTTTACCAATGAATAACGACTATAATACAGTCCAAGATTCCTTGGGCCATTTCACGCTAGTAATAATTTTCTCAAAGTAAGAGAAGTCTTTGTCTAATTCCATTTCCTGAATATATTGAAACTTTGCGAACTTAATTGATGAGTCGGTTTGTCCTAGTCAATGTTTCTAATTCCAATTGAGCTTCCAGCTCTTTTTGCTTCATTCCCATTTTTTCTCCTTGCATTTTCATATCTCTTGCTGCATCTTTTTTCTTTTCTTTTTTTGCATCTGCCTTTGCATTTTCTCTTTCAATTCAATTTCCTTTTCTTTCCTGTTCCTTTTGTAATTCTTGTGTTCCATTTCCAACTTTTTAATTTAAAGCTCCTTTAACTTGACTGCATCACAAGTTCCATGCTCCTAATCATCCTCATTTGTTTTTTTATATACTTGGGCCCTTCTCCGATAAAGTGTTCAAACAGTTGCTTTTCGTGTCGCTCACAGTCATTCACAGTTTAAAGTTTGTTCTTGCCGGTTTAATATAAATTATACTTAAGAGTTATGTTTTCAAAATGATCCGGACTAGAAGTTGTAACCGGATGAGAAAGTATCAAGCAATAAGGCTAAAAATGCATAATTCTTGCTTTTCGCCATGTCGCCAGCCCAAATCCGTTCTTTCATTTTTATCAGCCTCTGTTATGCCCTAACTATTAAGTTCAAACCGTGATAATATTGTATTATTACAGTTTCGCAAGAGTTCTCTGAGAGCATGTCGCCAATATTGCAGCCAGATACGTTACCATAATTCGATGGATACAAAATTGCTAAAAATAACGGAAGAACAATGTTCCAATATGTGATAAATCTAGCAGATTTCAATGTAATATACATGTTTTGCATAAAAATCGGGTTTCATGGAACAGTTTCCAGCCCTAGTAATGAAAGAAATCCATCATTATTGTAATGCTTTAAAATTAGGGGAAGTATTAGCTCAAACTGAAATGATAAGCGAATACACCGTCTTTTAGGTGATAAGATGATTGAATTTAGTAATTTTCTGTCGTGCACGATAGAAATTCAAAGCATGGTTTTCTATGGGGACGATTACGATAGCAGCCAAGTTCAAAACAAGGTTTGTGGTTTTCTATTGTACTTTTTTGTTCAATAAACCTACGAAACGTTCAATGTAGGCAATAATTTGAGAGAAATTTGTATCCTAAAAAAATCTCCTCCTGTCACTTTAATGTTCATATTTGGTCATTTTGGAGACCAAACTTGAACACTTTATCGGAGAATGGCCTACTTGGTAACATGAACCATTCCATACATTCTCCTGAACCAAAAGTTTACATGAATTTTTGATTACATTTTTAAGCCATTTTTGCATCTTATAATGCATACTAGTGTATTGATTCGCACCTGAAATGAATAAGCTGAGAAATACCGTCTTTAGCTGTAATTCAAATGCACTTTTAACCATTGCAATACTTAATGGTTACTTCAGTGTCATGAATTGAATGATTACGATGTGAACTCTGCAAAAAGTGCATGATTTTTTGTGTGTTATGTAAAATAAATTCATTTTCATCGGAAAAGGACTTCAAGTGGCTGAGACCTATCAATAGCCAATCATGGAATAAGCCTATGTTAAACAACAAATATGTGATATTTTAATGGCAATGACTTTTAAATACCATTATTTGTTATTTTGGAAAACCTAGTTATTTGCATTTTCAAATTTCAAAGAACAGCTAGTGCATAGTTTGACTTTCAATTCAACCTTTTGTTAATGCTAAGGTTATATTCAGTTTGTGCAGTAATCACTTTTTATGTTCTTTACAAATAATCATGAGCATAGCAACTAAATTATTTCTCAATGTCTCAATATCGGTCATGTTGTTACAGACAGGTATGGCACACAGCGTATGCACCAATTTCATACAGCGTATGAACCATGCAACATAATTTTTAGTTAGTTTAGTTTATTATCTTTATTGCACAAATGTAATATCAAAAAGCTGAAGTTTGGTGCAAAAGGGGAGCCCCTACAGGCACGGAAGCCCAGAAAGTAGGAACCCAAAACACGCTTCTAAAAATACTGCACGTTAAAACTTGCAAGATCCCCCTGGTGGGGTTCAAACTGGCATGGAGAAAATTATGGATATTAATTAGTTCACTTACATTATTTTACATACCTAATTTGCGTATATGCCCAAAATATAATAAGGTCGAGAACTCTTCAACCTACTTCCCTCCACCAAGTTACAACATTATACCTTATGGAACTCCAGATATTGGAAATTGCATTTTGACAAATTTCAAGGAATGCCCCTTTAATTAGTTCATTTGCATACCTAACCCGTATATATCACGCACTTACAATTCGACGAAAAGATGCATGTTATGATGGGCTTTCATGTATCGATGTATAGTTTCAAAGATACAGGGTGAGTCAAAATGATTTACAATCGATTTCAGAAAAATATTTAAAATATTTAACAAGTTTAGAAAGACAGATAGAGGTTGAATGTGTGTTATGTTCAAATATTGATTCCTCAAGGTAGCCCCCCCCCCATCAGATTATGAAGGCGTCGGTGAGAAATGCGGGTCAACCGGCTGCATTACATGGGATTGCCTGCATGTTTGCATTCAAAGTTTCCGCGAAAAGATACGTGAACAATTTCGAACATTCTTCGAAATAATGCTTCAAAGTTTGGGTGTAAGATTCCGTAATTTGTTATTGATTTCAGAAAAATGAAATAGTTTGGCATTTTTCCACAGCAGCCAGCAAACTCCCGCTGTGCATGGATTACACCAACATCAGGTCACGCACTGCTGCCATTTCAAAACACGGACATTTACTTCGCATTTCCCAAGAAAAATCGATGACCGTGTAGAAATTTTTTGTCTAAAATGGTCCCTTTTATACCACCCGAAACCGTTCAACAGAAAAACTTCTAACCGGTCACATATTTTTGTTTTAAAACCTTATAATTAAACCCGAATATCAAATTTCCACAGACGCCTACTAAAGTCTGTTGAAGAGACTCTTATTTGAACAATGACACTCGTAACAATAGCTCAGCGGGATGTTGTCGGCTGCTGTGGCATTTTTCTTGAAATTTTGAAGGTTTACACAAAGGTATCAAAGCAAGCAAAGAATGTCATGATGTACTTGTGTAGACTCATCCAATGTTTGGCCATTTTCCACAACAGTGACTCCGTGGACAAAGTGAAAAATAGGTACCTATCTTTAAGTTAGCATAATTTCTCAATGCAAAGTTCAAAAATCAAAATTCTAAATTTCTCTAGTAGGTGAAATAATATTGTTTTATATGTGATAGTCAATATCGTCTGTTGACAGATTTAAACAAAACGAGTGTAAATCTTTTTGACTCACCCTGTTCAGAATTAACAAGTCAACCTAACCAAAATATGAATATGTATCACACAGACACACAGGAGGAATCTGCTGTCGCAAAATCCCCAATGCCCTTTTAGGCCAGGGGAATAAACATATGATATAATTCTTATTCAGTGGGCGTGGTTTATCTTGTTAGCAAGAAATTTGATTGGATTAGGTTCCAAGCTCCTCCCATCCATTACGGGGTAGTTGATGGATAGTGCGTGCAGAAATTACGCGATGTAGTCGAATACATGACACGCGCAAGCGGTGCGTTTATAACTGCGCGGGCATGCGCGTTGGTACGCAAAGCAATTACGGCAGCGTGACGATCCACCGAGTGATGACGTGTGGTTCCTGGATGAAACAGTTTGTTTTCAGAGGGTGCAATTATTTTAAATAAAGGAAAAGGAATGATGTTAGAATATTTTTACAAATAAATTATGTCAAAAAAACAAAATTACAAATTCTAAATAAGAATGAGAATAAAAGATGATATTTTTTTGCTTTTGGCCATCTTAGATGGTGTCCATAATGGATGGGCATCCAATATTTGAAGTGGGGATGCCGGACGCAGTAAGGTGGAACAATTGACAAAATTGGTATATTATACACAAATTTTAAATTAAAAATTATGTGACAAAAAACCACATTAAATGCCATATACAACAAGTAAAAAAAAACAAAAATAAATATACAAAACCAAAGAAACGGGCATGGGATCATACAATCAAATTGATTAACCCAACAAAACTTATAGTGGAGCGGTTTGTACTGCAAAATTGTCGACAACCCCCTCATCGGTTTAAACAAAAAGAAACCATTCTATTCGAAAGTATAGGCAATAATAATTAAAAAAATGATGGTTTGTGTGGTCAAAAAAATTTGTGGGAGGAGTGTTTTTGGATAAAAAAAATCACGTTTTTGAGATAAAAGCTAACAACTTAAGAAAATAAAGATTAGCAAAAATTATTTAATCATGATGCAATACTATTATCAATCTCTCGACATTTCTATAATTACTAGAATTTATCTTTATACAATATAAGTATAAAGGGTCTAGAATTTAAGCCCCCAAATCCCTTTTTTTCCTCAAAAAACATCCTTTTTACCACATGTCACCACAACAGTATTCCTGAACCCTTGATTCACTGTATAACAGAATCCTATATCAATACAAAAAAGGATACCACAAAATAAGATTGTAATTTTTACTTAAAAAAATAATATTGCTTAATTTTCAGCCCAAAATTGCATTTTTCGGCTAGAAATCCTCCCTGCCACCGAATATTTCAACCACAACATCATTTTCTTAAATATCATATATTTATCCTCACAAAAAGGTGTTTTGTTTGTTGTACCGAGGGAGGGGAACTCGAAAACTAGAGGCCACTTTTCAAAGCTCGGCCACTCCGTGATATCCTACACTAGGGCAGCACACCGTGTAAAAACATGACCCCAAATGTGGGTTTTGTCCAAGACAGTTTGTTTTGGACCTTGGTGGGTGGTTCATCACAAAACATTTAACAGACTTCCACGACGTAAGACAAACTGTTGGGGAGAAAAGCAATACCCACTTAACACTGATTTTCATCCGCATTAAGTAAATAGTCCAAATTGTGTAATGATACTATGTGGCGATTTTCTTAAGCAAGGCAATCAGTTGCTGGTGTTTAAATTGTCATCAGAAATTGGGCTTTGGTATAAACTATCACTGAAAGACCATTGTTTAAAATGGTGGGTCTTTTACAACCTTTACACAATATTCATAAAATACTCATTAATGTAAATCGACGGAATTAATATATAAAAAACGTTTCAACCATTTTGGCCACTTCAAAATTAGACCATTGCACACCATCTAGTCTGTCTGTCTGTCAGCGTGTCTGCCTGTCTGTCTGACCGCGTCTATTTTTCTCGGCAGACCGAGGACGCCACGTTCCTCAAACTTGGTGGGTGAGTGCCCCTTGTCCTTCCGAAGACCGATTTGTATTGGTTAGGGGATTCCAAGGTCATCTGGGTTCATTCAAGGTCAAAGGAGGTCAATTGGGTAAGTCTATTTTTTCGGAGACAGAGGGCCGCACATGTTCATGAACTTGGTGGTTGGGTGCCCTTGACCGCCCGAAGACCGAGTTTGCATTGGTTAGTGGATCAAAGGTCATTCAGGGTAATTAAGGTCAAGGAGGTCAAATGGGGTCAACATTGGTGTATGGGACATGAAAACTTGAAGGGTGGGGTTGATTGTTGATGCAAAAAAAAATCTAAAGGTCATGACAAGGTCATCAGGGGATTCAAGGTCAAAGGAGGTCAAATGGGGTAACACTTTGGTGTATCCAGACGAAACTTGGAGGGCGGGGTCGAATGTTGATGCCGAAAAAAATTTTAAAAGTTCATGACAAGGTCATAAGGGGTCATCAGGGGTCAAACGAACCGCGAAACCCTAGGGTCAATTCCAATATAGGTGATCGCGAATCCAGGTGATCGCGAACCCGGAGCCGCCTAGTTTATAATATACTTTTTACCCATTAAATCCTGGAAAATTTTCCACCCTATATCCAGTATTGTCACACTTGATTTGAATTGGGCCTATGTTTATACTTGAGGTAAAAGGTACAGAGGAAACGTTCAGGCTATTCTTGGTAAACAAAATTTCTAGGGATCGGAAGTTTCATGGGGAAAATCCTAGGAGGGTAGTAACGCCCCTTGCGGGTGTATTGTTACAAACAAGCTACAACCATTGTTAAGGTAGACGCGATTTAACTTGTGAATTAATTTAAACGGGTCGCCCCCGGGTAACCACCGCACATCTTATTTTTGTATGTGGTATGTGTTAAAGTTGGAATAGTGAACACAAGAATTGAAAATAAAATTGGTAATACAAAAAAAGAGCATGAAAGTAAAATTCAGGGAAACTGAAAAACATACCCTCTCTCTCTACTTTTTGCTTTCTCTGTGTTTACGTTTCTTTATTTTTGTGGCATACTTCTTCTATGATTAATGTCTTTCTGGTGTAAATTCATTATTCTTTTAATGTTCTTGTTTTATTTTCCAAGCCTTTCCATATTTCCCGTTCCATTCTTTTTATAGGGTGACCCACAAAAGTGCATTTGACTCCTTGTATCCTGCATTGTAGTCATGTGTTTTCCTTTGTTATTAGATCCTTTTGTTTCTTCTTCCTTGCTTTATTTTGTTTTGTCGTATTTACTCTTTTGTTTCTATCATTTCTCTTTTCAAATTTTGTACTAGGTGTTCAATCTCTTAATGTCAAATACTAGCATGATTCTCTTAACATCTAGTAACACTTGATCACCAAGTTTAACTTGCTGTCACTCCTATAAGTTGTATTAAACCTGTATATTTTTAACGTGTTTGCATGTTATATTAAAATGGAAAATTTAAATGTAGTAGTTATATAGCGCCTTTATATATCGCTCTACTCTACATGCATTTCGCTGCCACAAGAAACCATCACAATCACTTCCGTATTGAAAGGGGATGTCCTGATTTTAATTACATTAAGCTTTCAGTTTGAAGATGACCTTGACCCCAAATCCTACATGTAATGTTTCATGCCGAAATTTCAGTAGGCCTACAGTATTCTTTCATTCAATTATACCATTATACTCTCTTACTCTAATTCGTCATCCCCTTCCTTGTAGTTTTCTTTGGGCCTCTTACTTAAGATATGTTATTTGACATTTGGCACCTATTCTTTCTTTTCACTCCGTATTTTTGCTTTAAAATAGTGTATAACAGTGAAATAGAAATAATTTGTTCATTCAATACATAACAATCATCAAGGTTGCAAAAAGTGGATTCATACAACAGAGAAGGTTCTAATGGCCTGTGTTAGTGAAAGCAACACTCGGAAAATTTCAAATTAATAGCTTATCAACTTTTCAGAGAAATGCAAGCAATCGACAGAAATCGAAATTTTGCATGTTATATTAAAATGGAAAAATAAAAAAAAAATAAAAAATTTTGTTTTATTGTTGTAATTTTGACTTTGCATGATATGCAGAAAATTGCACAAAGTTTTGTACAGGGAGCATAAGTAAAACAGATCTACTTGTTGTGAAACCAACTCCAACTTATTCATCTGGACATGAAGATTAAAAAATATATAGTTTACCATTCTACGGGCACTAGTTTCAGGATTGTAGGCTCATAACGGTTGAAGGTCATCTTGGGGTAATTCTTTCAGAGTGCACCGATTTTTTGATGAAACTATTCTCAATTGTTTTTTCTGGTCATATTTATTTATTTTCATTCATTTATTAGAACATACACTTGAAACAGTGACACACGTATCCAACGGTGCGTTCAAACAAAAGTCCGGGATACATACAAACATAAAAAACTTGCTATATCCATAAAAAAAAACAAAATGAACTAACAAATCCTTCATATCATATAAAAAGAAAATGCACATTTGCTCTGTATTTAACATTTTAGTATGTAAATTAGATGCTAAGTATTAATGACCTCATAGGATATGGAGACCATTGTTACATTTTTGACCTCTAATTACGTGACCAAATGGGGAAATGAGTGCAAGTAATATATTTCCTGGTCCTTTGGGACTATATGACGAAATTTGGGACCATTTGAGAAGAATCGGAGCATTCGGAATATGTGCCCCAGATGACCTTGCATCTTTATTGGCCTTAGGATATTGCCAAAATGTTTGAATAGTTTCAGTACAACTATACCTACTTCATCCCCCCGTACAAACATGCCTCTAGGCAAATACATGTGCCCTCTATTATAGATTTTGATATGATATAAGTATAACAACACCAAAATTGTTTCTGTTACAATTATTTTCAGGTCAAACTATTATTTTTATTTAAATTTCTTGCACTAATAGAAATAATAATCTAAAACTGTTTGACTATCTGGCTGCTTCGAAAAACAAAGCCAGGCAGCGCGATTTGCTTCAATGAATTGGGTTGCATCATACACAATACACAAGCCTACGAACGGCGTTAAAACCTCAAGAAGTGGTATCGAAACGACACAATAAGACATATTTGAATCTCCGCAAGCTCCCATTATATCGAACGAGCGAGCCTAGTTCTAGGCCTATAAAAATGACCCAGAGTGCAATGGTTTTGGGGTGTATAGATGATAATTGGGCTGTTTTGATATTAGAGTGTATCGGTGGGCATGGCTCAGAGGCGCATAGCTCTGTGCCAGGTGCGCGTGTGTTGTCAAGGGTAATATGTTTGATCCGAGATTACTTTTGCAGGGGAAGTTTCTGGAGTTGTAGTTTGCACAGGTAATTTAACAAACTGATTGATGTGAACTTCAATTTTTTTTCTTAATTTTATCATGATATTCCGAGAATCTTTTGAACAGGTTTAAGAGATGATTTGTTAATGTCCCTGGACCGAGACGCCAATTAAATGCATGTAGCATTTCACAAATTACCTTTTTGAAACCCCATGCCCAATCGAGCAGACGTGTCCTACCCTCCCTTTACAGAACCACGTGTATAGGCTCACATCTTGATCGGTTACGCTGTGACAACAGAGATAACAGAATTCTTGCTGCTTTTTTGCCGTATTGTAGTTATAAACGTAACGAGATGAATAGTTTGGTGTCAATGGTCAGGTACCAGGTCCTTGTCAGGTATCATATATCAGGTTGCTCTCGGGGTCGACCGATATATATAAATCCGACTATGTTAATCAAGGTCTTTCATGACCCTCTGCCCAAAGTGCTATTATTTTTTTCCAAAAGACACCGTGATTATGTCTAAAAAGTCAGAATTTACCTTCTTCCTACTTATTCAAAACCGACGTACGATGACGATATCGGTGTTTTTTCCAATGTTAGGGATACGTACGTCGATTTTTACCTGAATGGGTCCCCCGAAGCAAAATAATAAACCAATCAATGCCGTGACGTCATCAAATCTTTATTTTTTACCAAAAATTGGCTGTTATTCCCATAATAAAATTCCTTTTTACGATTCAAAAATCGTGATATTGTTCTTTCAGAAGAATATTCAATTGTCCCCGCATGAAGGTGAAAAAGATGGGTCAATAAGTCTGACAAATGAAAAACAAAAGTCAGCGGATAAATACCCTTACCGTGGTGGACTGAATGAGCAGACGGATCCCGTGTTAGTTCTAGCAGGCTTACAGCCACTTGCTCGCGGCTGCGGGGTTATGCGTCCTCCAGTACTAGGCTAACCAAAAAACTGATAGGGAATTGCACCACAGGAAGCACAACAAATGCCTGTGTTTTCATCAACAAAACACTAAAGCTCATCAGAAAAGGAGAGCACTTGTTGATGAAGAATGAAAGGTTTGGCATCAAGACCCATTTTGCACTAATGTAAAGCTTACCATCACAAATAACCCTATCTGAAAGGGTTAAGCTAGCTGAGAAGTATTTCTTTTGTTGGAAAATTGTGAAATTTCTTAATTTCGCATTGGAGCAAATACTAAATCCAGGCTGTTTTATATTGAAATATTGTTAATTTTGATTACAACACAAAATGTTACCACCATAAATACTAATAATAAAATTAATATAGTTAATGCGTATGTCAATCGAAAAGTTTGCACATTTTCTTCAAAATTCAAAATGCATTCCCCTGAATACCAGTGGCCAGTGGATGTACATCATATACATTGACTCCAGAAATAATGGCGCTATTAATATTCAGCAAATTCATCCTTTGCAAATGCAAAGGACAACGCACTTCAGAATCTTTTTTATCTGTAAGTTGTTATTGCCCATGCAGTTTGGAATATTTACAAGATTGGAGCTGTCTCGTTCATGAGCTGTCCTCGTTCATGTGAGTTCAATTAACTTAACCGTATATTTCATCATTTTTTGGCAAAGAAACGAAGATGAAACAAAAGTCATGAAAGAAATCTTGTTTGGCAAGTTGAAATCCTACATCTTTTTTCAGAACCAAGACCCTAATTTATCGTGAATTCCTTACTCTCCAAAAAAGGAAGGCATATCAGAATGCTCAACAACCGCACAAAAGTCCTCATCCCTCATGCAAGTAAAATCTTGTTGTATATTCTACGCGAGAGGTTACAACAACATCTTGAGAGAGAGCTCCGCCAACAGTTGGTTTCGCAAAGAGATCACATTGCCAACATACGCGAGAAGTGTAGAAAATACAGAAGAAAATCTTATCTCTGCTTCATAGATTATGCTAAAGCATGTGACTGTGTAAAGTATGGTGCTCACCTGGTGCAACTCATCAAAAGCCTGCATGATGGGCAGCTTAATTTCCTGCGTTTGCACAGATAAAGATGCCACTACCTGGTTTGGTCTTGGACAAGGAGTAAAGCAATGATGTATACTTTTGCCAACCCTTTTCATTATGTATGCAGATTGCAGAGTACATTATAAGACGTGCTCTTGACAACAGGAGTGGTGGGCTCTCGATTTAAGGGTGGTGTCTGAAGAACGAAGCCATGGGCTTTTTCCTCAATGTGGCTAAGACCAAGCTCATGGTAATTGGTGCCGATCATCCTGATGACTCCTTAATAGTTGATGGAGAAGTTGAAAGAGTCACTGAATTCAACTTTCTGGGTGCACTAACTAATCAGGAATGTAGATGAAATGAGGAACATCGAAGATGCTTGGCCATGGCTAGTTCGACAATGGCTAAATTAACATAGATCTGGAAAGATAGAGGCATCACTAAAATAACTGGATGTCCAAATAACTTAGATGTCCGGTTTTTATTAATTATTTCCAAAAACATACGTTTTCAAAAAAATCATGAAAGACAAGTTGTTATTCATCATTCGACCCAACAAAATCATTGGGTTCCAAATTAAAAACAGATTTCTTTTTGGAATTTTATTCAGTTCTTTGGATTTTATTGGCAAACAACAAACCTGTAAAGAAACTGAGAGTCCTACCTATAAAATTGTCCGGTAGGACAGCAGGTTTCAGAGACTGGGCGTCCTACGGACGCCCAGTCTCTGAAACCTGCTGTCTGTCCCTCGGACGCCCAGTCTCTGAAACCTGCTGTCCGTCGGACACTCGCTCTCTATAATGTGTTGTCCGTCGGACACTCTCTATAACCCGTTGTCCGTGGGACCATCGATCTTTGTAACCTACTGTCTGTAGGACACTCTCTCACTAGAATCTGGTGTCCTATGGACACTCATTCTCTGATATTGGCTGTCCTATGCGGACTATTGCTGAAGATATCGATGAAGTTATACTGTATCTGAAACAAATTAATGTGTATGACTAGGACACTCTATTTTGGGGGACAGTCAGATTCATTACAGCCCTGCGTGGTACAGCGGTAAGACCTTCAGACTACAAAGTAAGTATAGTGTAGAATAATTGTGTATTGTGTTATTTATAGGTGTGACTAATCACGGGTTCGAATATCCATCATGGCGCTACTTTCATTTTAACGTGGTTTGACAATTTTAGTATAATATTTGATTTTTTTGCCCTCTGTGTTTATATATTTATTTGTTTGTTTCTTAATTTCTTGATGATTTTCGAATGATATAAATTATTACTTTTATCATTAAGTCTCATTATGAAATGCATTGCATTTTAACCCTCTTTCAAAAAGATTGCTATCAAAATAAGCTTTATTTGACAAGTGACAAAAGCATTGTTGCCATGCTCAATTTTAGGTTATTAAAATTCCAAATTAAAATGGCCATCATACAAAAATATGAAAGGATCTGGATGACATATTTTCTCATGCAAATATTCCATTCCTTTTTTAATGATTGCCATTTTTCAAACATGTGGAGTGCAAACACTCACAATTGAGTAAAACTCTGATTGAGCTTGGTAAACTTTTTTTTTTAAATTTAATTCAGCACCTGAAAATTATTTTTAAAAATCTTGTGTGTATTGGCTCAGCAGACAGTGTTCTTTTTTCTTTCTTTTTTTGTTTCATGTTTTTAATTTTGAAAGTCAAAAATTTGAAATAGTCAGGCTGCATCAGAAGTTTTGCTAGGTTTTTCATTTTTAAGTGCTTAATGACATCATAAGAAATAGGTGTAAACTGGTGTGAAATTCCCAATGTCGTTTTTTATGGCTTGGGCCCTTTGGTTTTCAAAATGGCCGTCAAAATCCTCCAAACAGACTATAAAATGGAATATTTTCCATAATAGCTTGCACATTTGAAGTAAATGTTTAAAATAATTAGGCCAAAAAAAAGTTTGTCTCAGCTTCCCGCGCGCATAGCTTTTAAATTGAATTTAGCTCATAGCTCTATGCGGCGAGGGCGATTTTTACACTTTTTTTACATTTTATTTTTTTAAATTTAGGCGATACTCAGTACTTTTCTTGACACAAATTGTGTCTCAAAATTTGGGACAAATAAAAAATAAAAAGTGGAACTATAATGACTCTATAGCGTTTACTTCATTGTGTGAAGTTTGTTTTAGAGGGCCTTGAAAGCAGAAGAGTTCATTGGAGTGGCACATATTGTGTATTTCCAAAAACACCATGGCGCAAATTTAAAAAAAAATCGCATAGGTCATAGCTTGTTTTGTAAAAAAAAGACACAGCACATAGCTTTTTAGACAAAAGAAGCTGAGACAATTTGTTTTCTTGGCCTTATTGCAAGATAAACAGTCTCATAAGACTGCCCCCCTCCACCATTTGAAACAAACAAAAAGCGGTCCTCAACTCAACACATGATCTGGGGCAAAAATGCCCTTTCACTTATGCGTCTGTAAAATGGTATCGTTGTTCCTGATTTATATACTTTGTACCAATGTGATTTGGCCAGTTTTCATTTTTCATTTTCATGCTCTTAATCACATCATATGAAAAACCCTTTGTGTTATATTCTCAATTTCGCTTTTCATGGAATGGGGCACTTTTTCCAAAATACCTGTAAAAAATGTCAAAACACACTAATATCTATACTACTAAAAATGAGATCTATCTGTTAGTCAGGGGGCGGTTGTCTCCTATTTCATGTTTTGTGGCCAAAATCCCAGAGAATCACTTGCAACTTGTTATGAAATCCATGCATTTTTTGCATTTTTGACCCCTGTAGGACAATTTCACAACAAGTTGGAAGTGATTCTCTGGGATGTCCTTAAACCTATAAAACTCAAATATCAATTTTGGCCCAACTTATGAAGTAGTAATACAACATTGACAACTGTTCCAAACTCTGTCTGCGAGTCTGTCTATCCGGCTATGGGTTTCGTTATGCTTTGACATATGGGCTGATATTTGGCATGAAGGTAAGGGAGGACGGTCTGACCTTTGTTGCGGTTCAGAGTGACCCAAAAGATGAAAGGTCATCTAAAGGTCAATTTGCGTAGAAATGCACTATGACCACCAAATTTGGTCAAAAGGACCGCTGAACTGAGAAAAGAACAAATCTGAGGTCCAAGGTCACACACATAGGTCAAAGGTCACAAACGGGGAGAAAATGCACTAGTTTTATATAATATTTTGCACAAAGTACACACACTCTTCGTTATAGACTATCATGTCAACCCAAGTTCACGAAGTAGCTCAAAGAAGTTTCTCAAAATACAATACACAAAATGGGTGTTAAATCATATAAGCAAGTAGCATTGCTTATTCCATTCTTCTGTGAATCCTGCAAGTTCTCATCACTGCGTCCTCAAGTCTATGCTTCCGGTACCCCAATTGATGCGATGCCTAACAAGATCAGTTATCAGGATTATAGGGGCAACACACTGCTGAAGTCCTCATCATCTATGCCTAAACCTTTGACGCAATCAATGTCCATACTTGATTCACGTCTCTCGATGCATATTTGTATTACCACAAATCCAGGAGATTCCTAAGCCGCATCCTCCTGACACTTTTAGGTAATTTAAATAATTCGAATTTATTAAATTAACATAATTAACACATAGGCCTACATAATGATAATGATATAATTGTTCCTATTTTCTATGTAAAGCGCCTAGAGTCATCACCATCATATCATCATCATCATCATCATCGTCATCGTCATTGTTATTGTTATTGTGGTTGTTGTTGTTGTTATTATTATTATTATTATTGAGGTACGGTAAAATAGTATGATGCAAAATAAGATTCGATAAAATGTGTTTCAATCCTTTCGTGATACCAATGTCTCTCGAGAAAGTTTGGGAAACGCAGTAATTGTGACATTTCCAGGTAATATGGCATCAATTAAAAGACCCAAAATAAATTTGGTATGATTCACTCCGTCTAAACGCGTTTGTCTTTAACGACGTTGAAATTTTGCTGCAAATTGACCGAAGCACCATGCCAAGGATGGTGGGATGTTTTGTTGATTATCGACTCTGTCATATATAATCAGAGACCACCAGACCAAATTAAAACCTAGGACAAAATAGGACCGCAGCAATTGGCCCAAAAGCTTGTGTCGCCTGCTCTGCATTCGGAAGATTTGATGTGCTGATATGACTTATAGGACAATGTATAAAATCAACTGTCAAATATTGCCAAATAATAACTGACAATTCACGTCACCACCGAAATATGAAACTGGGCATCGTAGGAACCCTTCCATTAACCTTGGTTGTTTGTCAAAGGGACTCTTGATTAAATCTTGGTGTACGACGACTCTCACACTAAACGTTTGTGTCCGACGGACCAAAAACCGTTACAAGACAAAGTCCTAAGGGACACACCAATTGAAAACCAGGAGTCCTAGGACAATGAAAAACGTAGACTAGTGTCCGTCGGACTCTCAGACTCTAAACTTGTCCTGGTCCGGACGGACAAAAACAACTTATCACAACAGTCCTATAGGACACCCCATTTTAAAACAAAGGAGCCTAGGACAATGAAACGTAGTGTAGAGACTTAGTGTCCGTCGGACCTCTCAGACTTAAACCTTGGTGTCCGAGCACAAAAACAACTATCACACAAAGTACTATGGGACGCTCCATTTTAAAACCAGGAGTCATAGACAATGAAACGTTGCACTTAGTGTCCGTCGGACTCTCAGCTAAACCTTGGTGTCCGACGGACAAAAACAACGTATCAACAACGTCCTATGGGACGCTCCATTTTAAAACCAAGAGTCCTAGGAGAATGAAACGTTGAACTTAGGTCGTCGGATCGCAGACGAAACTTAGTGTCCGACGCGAAAAAACAACTTATCCCACCCAGTCCTATGGGACGCTCCATTTTAAAACAGGAGTATAGGAACATAAACGTTGTGAATAGTGTCCGGTCGGACTTCAGACTAAACCTAGGTATCGCGGACAAAAAAACAACTATTAAAAAGTCCATTATGGGACGCTCCATTTCAAAACCAGGAGTCCCTAGGGACAATGAAAAACGTTTTGAAGTAGTTCCGTCTGACTCTCAGACTTAAAACGTAGTGTCCGACGGACAAAAAATAACTGATACACACAGTCCTTGGGACGCCTATTTCAAAACCAGGAGTCCTAGGACAATGTGAATGAACACTTTGAAATAGGTCCGTCGACTCTCAGACTTAAACCGTAATGTACGACGGACAAAAACAATTATTAACGCAGTCTATGGGACGCTCCATTTTAAAAAAACCAGGAGAGTCCTAGGGACAAGGAAACGTTGTTGAACTTAGTGTTTAGGGTCCGTCGGACCCTCAGACTTAAATCTTAGTGTCCGACGGACAAAACAACTTATAACACAGTCCTTTGGGACGCTTCATTTTAAAACCAAGAGTCCCAGGACAATGAAATATATTACTCGGCATCCGTCGGACTCTCAGATTTAGACTTAAACGTCCGACGGACAAAACACAAATTATAACACACAGTCCTATGGGACGTTCTAATTTAAACCCAGGAGTCCTAGGACAATGATACATAAAACTTAGTATCCGTCGGACTCTCCGATTTAAACCCTAGTGTCCGACGGACTCTGACACTTAAACTATAGTGTCCGGCGGACAAAAAACGACTTATAACCAACAGTCCTATGGGACGCTCCATTTTAAAACCAGGGGTCCTAGGACAATGAAACACACGACATAGTGTCCGTCAGACTCTCAGATTTAAACCTTAGCGTCCGACGGACACTAAAACGACCGGACGCTCTAAAATATGACACCGGGTCCAGGTGAATACTGACTTTTCACTCTGAAACTTTGATGGCAAACCCATTTACGAATTAGGGGTGCTTCAAAAGCATGTTATGAACGGCTTATGATATTTTGCGAAACGAAACAAAACGATTCTTTTATTGTAACCAATTGCCAGGGCCTCTGTTAAAAGTATCAGTGTTTCAACGATGCATCTGCCCCGGCCCTTGCATTAGAGCACGCGCAAACACCTGAAATCAGAGCAAGGTCCACAAATCAATAATTGTTCATAAGGCTTATGATATTTTGCGCAACGAAACGAAACAAAACGAAACAGATTTTTAAGGTGGGAAGAGGGGTAATTTTAGGAAGAAATTGTAAACACTGGCAAGTTTTTTTTTTTTTTTTTTTTTAAACGTCCGACGGACAAAACACAAATTATAACACACAGTCCTATGGGACGTTCTAATTTAAACCCAGGAGTCCTAGGACAATGATACATAAAACTTAGTATCCGTCGGACTCTCCGATTTAAACCCTAGTGTCCGACGGACTCTGACACTTAAACTATAGTGTCCGGCGGACAAAAAACGACTTATAACCAACAGTCCTATGGGACGCTCCATTTTAAAACCAGGGGTCCTAGGACAATGAAACACACGACATAGTGTCCGTCAGACTCTCAGATTTAAACCTTAGCGTCCGACGGACACTAAAACGACCGGACGCTCTAAAATATGACACCGGGTCCAGGTGAATACTGACTTTTGACTCTGAAACCTTGATGGCAAACCCATTTACGAATTAGAGGCGCTTCAAAAGCAGGATGAACGGGCTTAGGATATTTTGCGCAACGAAACTGAACGAAACCAAAACGAAACAGATTTTAAGGTGGGAAAGGGGAATGTTGGAAGAAATGTAACACTGGCAAGATGCAAATTGTGATTGCAAACTAATTGTTCTGTGACTCAAAAAACTTGGTTGGTGTTGAAAGTATTTCAGAAGAATCTTTTACAGTTATTTAAATTAAATTGTTGTACAAAGAAATCTGTGTTTCGCAAAATATCACCTCCTATATAGGACTGATATTTTGCGAAACAGATTTAATAAGTACTAAATAACCTAAATCAACTCTACGTCACGTGCAAACAATAGTTTAAATGGAAGGTATTTGATGAAGAAGAAGCATTGCACAAATATCAAAACATCAAATATTTCAGTGGAAGGAAATCAACCAACAAAAATCTGTGTCGCAAAAGATCACCTCTATATAGGACCTTATATTTTGCGAAACAGATTCAATAAGCACTAAATAACTACAACTCTACCCTCATGCAAAACAATCGTTTAAATGAAGGTTTGGAGAAGAAGAAAGGCAACAAGTCCAAAACCATCAAATATTTCAATGGACATCTACCAACAAAATTCTGTTTCGAAAAATATCACATCCTATATAGGACCTGATATTTTGCGAAACAGATTTCATAAGCACTAAATAACTACATCAACTGTACCCTCATGCAAACAATTAAATGAAAGGTATTTGACGAAGAAGAAGCATAGCACAAGTCAAAACATCAAATATTTCAGTGGACATCTACCAACAAAATTTGTTTTAGACATCGCCTTCGGAATAAATACCTTTCGGAGCAATGACCCTTTTTCCGATTCGGGATTACCATGTACTATTCGGAGCAATTGTCTTTCGGAATAAAAAGATCTGTGGGAGTAATAACCTTTCGGAACAAAAATCGACACCCTCTTGGCAAAAAAATGGGGTCTTTTTGCTATTTTTTCCAATGGACAAATATATTTGTTGCGAACTTGGTTTGTTATTTTTCATGTAGCTGCCTTTAGCACCAAATGTATCACTGTTAAAATGGATTCCAAATGATTTCGGTGTAAATTTCGGTAAATCACTAGAATTTTTTATTTAATGTAGTAACACTGTATATGATTTATACCAAGAAATTGCTTTTGAAAGTTTCCTAACAAATTTCATTTTACTTTGCCATATTCAACAGAATGTGTCCAGTAAAAATTAGATGATATTTCTGTAAATCAAATGAAATTCAGTTTTAACATTGTTTAGTCGGTAAAAACCTAAGGGGTTGCAAACCCCAGGTATAAATCATTTTATTACTAAATCATGGGTGTGGTGAATGGATACCTCCACAAATTTGGGGAACATTTTGGTTATTTCCTTTGTCGTTGATCTCGCATTTTTTCAAGAAAGGTTTGCCATTGGTGACAATCAAGCAGCGGTTGGTGAAGCCAAGGCCTATATTCAGGTGGCGACATGAAAAATTGGGGGGGACTGATGCAAGTTTACAAATTTAATGTGAAATTAAGTTAAATTGAGGAAACTTTTTTGAAAAGAATTACAAGGATGAATAGTTCTAAACATGACGCGTTTTTCGAATTATTCGTTATTTTGCTACCACTCCCTTGAATTTTCCTTATCAAACATCCGATAATTTTAAATTTGGTATCAATATACAAACACAAAGGGATTAAACTTCTGCATCACAAAAAATTTTACTAACCTCTATAGGAGGCCTTTCGAACAGATACCATCTGGCGTCATCAGCTATGTAAGATGTTATGGCGACTGACTGTCTCTGGACAACACTGATGATGACGTAACTTCCAAACCGGAAGTTACCAAATACAGTTATATTAAGATGGGATCCCAAACATCAATAGCTTACAGTTTCTTATTACCATTGGTATCAAACTAAGTACTAACAGTTCCATTATATGACGTCGCATTAACGTCATAAGCCACGAAAAGTATGAAAATACTGGATAAAGGGCTGAAAATTGAAATGTTGCAATTTTACTGACTCAAAAACATTGTTAAGGCGTTTAAACACCCTATGTATACACTGTAAGAAATCACTGTGAACTTACAAGACTGACGGTAAAACACCGTAATTTCACAGACGTTTCTTTATTTTGAATGTGAAATAGAAATTATTACAGAATATATTCAACATAAAATACGCACTGAACAAGGGCACAATTATACTTTGCAGTAAACGATGTCAGAATAACAGCAAAAAATATTATCAGATATGATTTTGCACGTTTATAAATTTGGAGTAATTTGCGTAATGGAGCTGTCAGTAAGTTACTATAATTTTACGGATTTTTAAAAACAGTCCAAAATCGTGTTTCATAATATTTTTCTTGTTAGTAAAAGTTTTGAAATGAAGGGTGTATTTTGTACGTTTGTCCAGTGTACTTTCAGGTTTTAAAATCGAAATAAATGGACATTTGATCGCCAAGAAAATGCAACAAATCTGAAAAAAATACAAACATTTATTATAGTTTATCGTACTATAGTCATTTTCCATCATGTCCAAAACCGCATGAAAATCGGATATTCCCAACTTTATTGTTGAAAATTGAATTTTCTCCAATACATCACTGTGTCTATAGAAATCGACATGCGAAATTTATGACGTTATTCTGACAACGCTGGTACTCATGTTGGTACTCATTTTGGTCACCATGAAAATTTCTGCTGCATGAAGCGCAACAGATGACAAGCAATGATATTATTATCCATAACAATAATTTTTCGTAATAATAGTGCAAATAAAAAAACCCCTCAGTAACTCTTATAATGCGTTTTATGAGTTTCGTTTTACCCCGCTATACCTTAGAGTAAATCCCTTTTGAACGAATTTCATTTTACCCCGCTTCCTAGCAGTAAAATCTTTTAAAATTTGGTCTATTTCTTACGGCTCAGGAGAATAAATGAATATTCGGCTAACAAGTCCCAAAAAATGCATTGCCACCTGCAATATAACAGAGATTGAGTTATATATGTATAGAAAATTAATAAAGTAAGGTTTAAAATGCTACGTTCTAGAAATCAAACAGAACTTGGGTTCTCGAGTAGTTGTACATTGAAGTGTAAAAATCGAACACTTTGGAGGTATTTCGCAGGGTTTTGTACGGAAAGCCAAAACGTCTGATTTTAAAACGAAAAACGCACTATTACCTACAATTTAATAGTGATTGAGTTATACATGTATAGAAAATTAATAAAATAAGGTTTAAAATGCTACGTTCTAGGGATCAAACAGAACTTGCGTTCTCAGGTGGTTGTAGATTAAAGTGCAAAAACTGGCTTTTTTGACGGTATTTCGCAGGGTTTGGTATTTACGGAAAGCTAAACGTATTATTTTAAAACGAAAAACGCACTATTATCTACATTTTAATAGTAATTGAATTATATATGCACAGAAAACTAATAACATAAAGTTTAAAATGCTATGTTGTAGAAATCCAACAGAACTTGCGTTCTCAAGTAGTTATAGATTGAAGTACAAAAACAGGGTTTTTTGCGGTATTTCGCAGGAGCTAAAACGTATGATTTTAAAATGAAAAACGCAATACTATATATCTACAATTTAATAGTAATTGAATTATATATGTATAGAAAAGTAATAAAATAAGGTTTAATCCATTACTTTGGGATCACCCTCTACCTTACCTATATCCCGGTGGCGATTTTTTTCCTTAGTTGTGTGTATAGCCTTCTACATAGGCCTATCATCTTTAATCGGTACAGGAAAATGGAGTTTTAGTAAGATGACAATCAACTATAGAACGGGGTGCTATGCTAGCGTCCCCCCTTCGACAGGCGCGGGTTAATAAACCCTTTCCCGTACCAGTGTTTAAAAGGTGCATTTCGTGATCCCCCATACCACTGTAAATCCGAGTGTTCTGGATCTGAACACATTCTTAAACACTATTTTGGCAGTGCCCTCCATATCGACCAATGTGGTAAAATTTTTGTAGAGAAAATACAAATTGCGATTTTTTTTTTCCAGAGTAGATCGAATTTGCAACTGAAAAGGCCACGTAGGCTAACTGTACTCGGGGCAAACTGTTTCATATGATATAAAACATCTCAACTTTTTTTAATGTAAGTCGGGGCCCAGGCTATAGATCGCAAAATTCCCCTTTATCAGTACAGCAATTTTTGGTGTTCAAAAGCCCAAACACAGTAGCACATAGCTCAAATCTAACATTTTCAATCACATTTTTGGTTCACCATTTCCCCCATTTTCCGTCCGGGGCAGTCTCATCCCTTGCCCCCCAATCCATCCCGCATCGTTATTGCTGGAAGAAAGGCCGCAAGCAGTATTGTTGCCCTCTTTATTCCGGTGTGAAAGCAGATATAGTCCCCGGCGGGAGCCATAGTTCCGGGCTCCATTAGACGACAACGGATTTAAAGCGTGAAACTAATTGTGCGTGAAATAGTCAACTTAATCGAGTGCCTTATTCCTTAACGGTGTATAGCCGGACTGTGAGTACGCCCGGACTATAATTACTACACCGCGCCGGTCTTATTTGAAAGTAGAAACATATTTTTCACCGTATGTCAGGTTGTTTTGGGCTTTATAAAATCCAGGGAAACTCGTGTTTCCCATATAAGCATTTCCCTTGTAGGGCCTATAATAGGCCTACCTATTTTTTTAAAATTTTGACTTTTAAACAATGTTTTTGAACATTTTCGGGAAAACTGGACCCATGGTCTAAGATTTGCGATTAAAAAAACGAAATCCATGATAATGATCAGGAGCGGATCATACCCACCCGCGGGTACTGCGGGGTGCGGTAAGTAATTTTCCCACGGTGTAGTCTGTTCACAGACTTCGGGAATATATTATCTAAATTGGTATATACTTAAAAAACATGAACTGCGCGAGAGATTTCCGTTATCACAGACAGTGCTTCTTAGAGAATGTGTGTAAATGAAACTAAATCTCACATATCTCTCCATAAAAACAAGGGGTTCTATGAAATGTTTTTTGCATCAGAGGGCCCGTTACTATGTTTTTTATTTTGAATAGTATCGTCCTCGTCCTCCTCGTCCGTTATTCCTACAAACAAAATAAGAACGACAGTTGAGTTGAATATTCAGCTCCACGGTTTTTGGGAATAGAAAATTCCCCTTGAAAACGTTAAAAAATAGAATGTTGTCCAGATTTAGCTTTTATGTGTTAAACCAAGGGCGATGTCTAAAACGATTTTGTTGGTATATTTCCACTGAAAATCGTTTGATGGTTTGACTTGTGCAATGCCTTCTTCATCAAATACCTTTCATTTAAACATGTTAAAACATTGTTTGCATGTAGTTAACTTTACTGCTTATGGAATCTTTTCGCAAAATTCAGTCCTATATGGAGTGATATTTTTGCGAAACAGATGTTGTTGGTAGATTTCCACGAATATTTGCTTGGCTTTCATTTTGTTGGCATGAGGGTACAGTTGATGTAGTTATTTGGTGTCTTTATGAAATCTGTTTCGCAAATATCAGGTCCTATATGGAGGTGATATTTTGCGAACAGATTTTTGTTGGTAGATTCCACTGAAATTGTGCTGTGCAGATTTGGAGCGAGTCCGGACTCGGACTCGGACTCAAACGGTGAGTCCGAGTCCGGACTGGACTACGGACTCATGCCTTATGGACTCTGACTCGGACTCAGGCCCCCATGGACTCGGACTCGGCCCTGCTGGACTCGGACTCCGGATCTGTCTGGACTCGGACTTGGACGCAACCCCTGTGGACCGGCCTCAAAAACTGAGTCCACTGATTTCGATCGAAAATTTAAACTTAATCACAAAAAAATTTTGAAATGTGTGAGCTAGCCTGTACAAACTGCTTTTATTTTTAATTATTGCACAAACATGTTTTTTATAAAGCAATTTCACAGTTATTTCAACAGTAATTTAATGTTTCTTATTCGAAGGTATTTTCTTGTTTCACTTTTTGTCTTAAGATTAGCTATTGTGATTTTTTATAATCGCTCCTCCTCCCCTAACTCCCTATCAGTTTTCTTCTAGCATGTTTCATCTAAGTACAGCTTCAAAACCTTCGGAGTAAAGGCCTAGCCAGCCCCCCAAACTTTCCCACAGCTAATGTAGTTCCATAATACAGGGGCTTCATATATGTTACACCGCATTCTCACAGAAGTGTAACCCTGGCAACTTCTAGACCAGGAGCTATCTCAGGTATATTTTGCCATGGGTGGCCTACTAACGACGGCGCCCCCAACAACCTTAAATTTTTTTGTATGAACAGAGCTATCCCTGAGTGCAATGGTTTTGGGGTTAAAATAATTATAATATGGCTTGCTTTGATATTATAGTGTATCGGTGCGCATGGCTCAGAGCAGCATATCTCTGTAGCCATGGCGCGTAATGTTCAAGGTATTACTTTTGCATAGAGATTACTTTGCGGGGAAGTTCCTGGAGTTTTTGAGTTATGCCACGGTAATTTAACAGAGCATCCCCTCCAACAATATGACATGGGCCCCACGTGGTCATTTGTGGGCTACTTTCTGGGCCCCTCATTGGCTCCCCACCTGGGGCCCACTTTTTTTTGTCGTCGGATTTCACATGGGTCCCTAAGTGGGCAAGCTCAATCACTGATGCATGTTATATCCCTTTAATTAAAGAAAAAAAAGAGTTCTCGTACAGTTGGATATTGTTTTAAATCCAATATTCAATTAGGCATCACTTGGCATCTCAACTAACATGGTTACAAATATGTATTTATTACTTGGTTGGATTCGAACCGGGTACCTCATAATCTTAAGTCTAATGCTCTCATCCAGTCGACCACTTGTACTTCCGACAAATTGGCATCAAATTAGATATTTAACACGGATTGTTAGTTAAAATGATTACACTTGTACGTTATTGTAATGGATGCCTTCATATCGACAGGGGTGAGTTTAGTTGACCATTAAAAAGTTTAGATAATTATTTGATACAAAAGAAGGGAAAATAAACATGTTAAACCCACACTGGGCTCAAAATGGAGGCCCTGGAAAAATGCCCATTCCTTTGCATATAGTAAAAATATACTCATCCGCCAATTGAAAACCTACATGGCCCCATTTAAGAAACCCTTAAAGCCACAATTAAGTAAACCATCATTGACTCATTGAAAACCTACAATGGCCCCATGTTGGGGAAACCCACTTAAAGCCCAAGTAGAAGCATATCATGTTACCCATTGAACACTACACAGGCCCATTTAGAAGCCCATGTAATTCCCATGCCCACGTAAGCCCGTGTAACCCACGTTAAAACCCAAGTGGGCCCACACTGACAATTAACTTGGGTAAACCAATGATGGGGTAGCCCAATTAATCCCACATGGGACCCACACAAGTAAGCCCCAATAACAACCCATAATGGTTTGCCTACATGGGCCCATCAGGAATAGCCCACAAGATGCCCCTGTCCTCCATTGCCCATACAAAACCCACATTGGCCCCATGAGGCATAAACCCATCCAATAACTTCTTCCCCATTTACAACCCACATGTGCCCCATTAGGAATATCCCACAGAAAACCCATGCCCACTATAGCCCAGCTTACGCACACAAAACCCACATGGTCCCCAGCACGGCATGTTGGAGGGATGATTGATGTGAAACTTTTAATAGCAGTGACGATGAAAACAGGGCAACGGACGTGGGCTGGGGCCTAACCGTTGAGTAATTTTAGGCAACAACTACAAATTGTATCTCGATTATTACACACTCGTGGCCTATTATTGCATGGCTGTAAGCATATTAACAATTGAGGTGGTGTTACGTACGACCATGTGTTTTATGACTTAATGATAAGCCTGTGGGATTGTCATGTAGTTCCATTAGAATTTCGTGCACGACCGTCCGTGCTATAGCCTTTGCATAGACTCAGTTTTTCAAGTCCCATATTTTTTCTAAATGGAAACTGAGGATCACTGCCTACTCTCCCTCCTACACCCGTAACCAGGTCGAAAAATTATTTTCTAAAATATATCTGTTTTACAAGCCCAATTTTTTGAATTTTTTGTCCGCAGATCCATTGGTATAAAAATAAATAAAAAGCACTCAGTCAAGAGAGAAAGAAATGCAAGGTGTTTCATGGCCAAAACAGCAATGTTGTCATGCCGTCGCGAGGGTCTCAACATGGTCCAAATTTGCACCCTCAAAAAATCAATTGATCGTCAGATCGTAATGGGCGGAACTACTAACTTTGAACAGAAAAGAGTTAAGTTTAATACTTACCTAACCACATCAACCAAGAAACTTACTGATATTTTTGAGGTTTTGGGGTGGAACTCGTCAACCTTTGCCTATATGCCCCCTAAAATTTCTGAGTTTTGACATGACATCTTTGAAAAATAAAGAAGCTAAAAAAAAAAATTCGCCTCACATATATAGCCTCTTTAAACAGTGTACATTCAATCAAAACCAAATTAAAGCACAGCTGAAATTCATCACCTGAAATCTGGATGTTAACAAAGTTGAGGGTGTCAGAAAATTCGGAACCCAATTTTATTGCATCAGTTAAGTTTTGGGCCTCAAAATCACACATTTGATTCAAATGGTAACAAATCACCTACCATGAGATACCAAGACTCTTACTAAGAACCCCGATACAAATCATTAACAGTTGCTATATATGGATCAGGAAATGGATCGAGTTAGAAGCATGCGGGGTGCCATGCCAGTCTTTGGGTTGAGATATCATTCACATGGTGATGTTCACCGGGGATGGCGTAAAGCGTTAACATTGATGTTAAATGTTTCAAATTCAATGCGTGAACATCCCACTTCCGGGCAGATTCTTGTATGAAGGCCCGTAAAATAGGAAACGTCAAAATTTTGACCCCCTAGCTTACTGAAAAATAGATAGACCATATCCTTAGCACTTTCTCGGTTTAAAGCTGTTTTAACGGAATAAAGCCAACTCGTGCTTAAAATTAAATTACGAAGCCTATAGGCCTAGAGACCTTATTTAATTGGACGCGTATTTTTTACGGAAATAAAGTGCTATTTAGTGGAGTATGCGCTTTATTCCTTTAAAGAATAATAACCCCCTAATATTGGAAGTTGCATTTTTTCTTACTAGTAATTTAGGCCTATATACTTTCACTCCCGATCTTACCCCCCCCCCCGCTCACTTCTTTCTGATCTTCATTTTGCATGGTCCGCAGGACTATTATATAAACCCCGCGTTTCTATACTTTAGTACAGGGATTGTCTATGGAACGGGGTGTAGACAGGAATATTCTATAATGCTTTCAATAGGTGACAAATTTAAGAATTAACACCCGTCAGGAGGCCGAGAAAGGGGATTTCTTTTGGGGTAAAATTTATAACCCGCAAACGAGAGGGGTTATGTAGTTTTTGGGGTGTAAGAATGTTAATAAAGAAGGAAGGCGTGAGGCAGTTTGGTATAAAATCTAGACATCAAAATATTCATACACCATCACGCGCCGTGCAGAAATAAATAAGTCGGACCGGTGGGGTAAGATCGGAGTGGCAATTTTAAATTTAGAAACTAGTTTTATTATTTTGACGGAATTATTTTTAGTAGAGTATGCGCTTTATTCCGTGCAATTCGCTATTAAAAACGACCCTAAAATAGGAATTGACAAAAAATCAATAAGAAAAAGGAGACCTCATTGGTATAACCACTTTACCATTCGCCTTAAAACCCCCCCGTCATTTTTACGGAATAAAGCCACTCTATTTACTCTAAGTCGGTTTATTCCGTATTGTATGTGAATGCGACTTGTCGTCAAATTTCCAGAAATAGGCCCGGGAAATGGCTTCCTGCACCACCTGGCTAATCAGGGTTAGTGGCTAGTAGTGCGCCATCAGTTAGAGGACGATGCCTGCACCGCCTGGCGACATTCATACGTATATGCAGAGCAGTTTCTGTTTTCAGTGAGTTAGGGGGTCAATAACGTCACGTGTGGCCAACAGACATTCGCGCACGGCTACTTTTACTTTTTCATGGCTATCACTAAGGACATTAATTTTGCATTGATTTGAATTTTTGAACATGTTGAAAAACATTTAAGATTAGCTTACCCCCGATGCTGGTAAGGTAGGTCTTTGAAAAGTACAACACGAGACTTGAACTGCCATTGAAAATAGTCCTTACTACCTATCAAATGCATTGAAACTAGTCTTTACAACAGAACCACATGTATAGTCTCATCACATCTTGGATCGATTACGCTGTGACAACGGAGATACAGAATGCTTGATCTTTGCCGTATTGTAGTTCTAACGGTAACGAGATGAAAATAGTTTGGTGTCAGCGTGTCAGTACCTAGGTCACTTGTCGTATCAGTTTGCTCTTCGGGGCGACCGATATATATAATCCGACTATGTTAAAACAAGGTCTTACATGAGCCCTCCTGCCCAAAGTGTCTATTATTTCTTCCAAAGAAAGAACCGTTTATTTATGTCTAAACATTACAAAATTACCTTTCCCTACTGATTCAAAAACCGACGTACGATGACGATAATCTGTTGTTTTTTTTCCAATGTAGGGAATACTTACGTCATGTTTACCTGATGGTCCCCCTAGAAAATAAGTAACCAATCAATCTTATTTTTTCTCCAAAAATTTGGCTGTTATTCCAAATACAATTCCTTTTAAGTTCAAAAGCAACATCTGTCTCTTTTCTTTAACTAATTAAATATTCATTGTCCCCCGCCCATGAATGTGAAAAAGAGGGGTCCATAAGTCTACAACTGAAAACATAGTCATCCGGCTAAATACCCTTATACCGTGGACTGTAATGAGCAAACGGATCCCCGTTTTAGTTTTAAGGGGCAGGCTTACAGCCACTTGTACGCGCAGGCTGCGGGGGTTATGCGTCTAGATTCGTACATACTAGTGATTTGTTTTGAAATCTATTCGCGTAATTGCCCAATTATGGGACGCATGTTTATAGCGCACATAGGTTAGCAATGAAACCAGCTACATAGAACTGAAGTTTTCAAAAAAGGCTTGAAATTAAAGAGATTCTGATTATATTTAAATTTAAATGTTTTTGAATAAAATAGACGTGATGAAATTTAATTTCTGGTAACATTAGTTTTTTCTGTTTAAAAAAAACGTTTAAATTAAAAATAAATGTTAATTTGAAAAATTATTGGTCCAAGTATCATGTAGTGCGCTTATTGCACTACACGGGTGTGCCATAACTCTGTCAAAGTATTTTCAATCCCACTATAAGGTTGTAAACAATGTAGCACGATTTGTGTCTGAATTAGTTTCAAGCCCAGACCTCAGCCCACATCGCTGGACTTGGACCTCGACTCCTGGACTCGGACTCACTGGACTCGGACTAGACCTGCTGGACCCGGGGAACCCCTCGGACTCAGTTCCCCCATGAACTCTGACTCGACCTTTGGACTCGGACTCAGACCCGATGGACTCGGACTCGGAGCTGATGGACTCGGACTCAGCTTCGGACTCATGAGTCCGGACTTGCTCCAACAACTGGCTTTGACTTTTTCAATGCTTCTTCTTCGGTCAAATACCTTTCATTTAAATCGATTGTTTGCATGAGGGTAGCAGTTGATGTTAGTTTATTGGGTGCTTATGAAATCTGTTTTCGCAAAATAGGTCCGAGGTGATATTTTGTGCGACAGATTTTTGTTGGTAGATTTTCACTGAATATTTGATGTTTTGACTATGCAATTCTCTCTTCGTCAAATATCATCCTATATAGGAGGTGATATATATTTTTCGAAACGATTTTTGTTGGTAGATTTCCATTGAAATATTTGATGTTTTTGATTTGTGCAATAATTTCTTCGTCAATACCTTACATTTAAACTATTGTTTGCATGAGGGTAACAGTTGATTTAGTGTCTTATGAAATCTGTTTCGCAAAAGTATCAGGTCCTTATATGAGGTGATTTTGCGAAACGAGATTTTGTTGGTTGATTTCCACTGAAATATCTGATGCTTTGACTTGTTTCAATGCTTCTTCTTCGTCAATAACTTTCATTTAAACGATTGTATGCAGGTTAGTAGATTTTATGTCGTTATTTAGTACTTATGACATGGTTTTGCAAATTATATCAGCCTCCTATATAGATGTGATATTTTGCGAACAGAGTTTCTTTGTACAAATTGAATTTAAAATACACGTAAGATTCTTCTGAAATACTTTCACTAAGTTTTTGAGTCAACATAACCTTAGCCTGCAATTCCCCACATTTGCTCTCCCAGTGTGTTTACAATTTTTTGCTAAAAATTACAACCTCTTCCAACCTTAAAAATAAATCTGTGTTTCGTTTGTTTTTTTTTCGTTGCGCAAAATATCATAAGCCTTATGAACAATTATTGATTTGTGGACCTTGCTCTGATTTCAGGTGTTGGCGCGTGCTCTAATGCAAGGGCCGGGGCAGATGCATCGTTGAAACACGATACTTTTAAAACAGAGGCCCTGGCAAGTGGGGTTACAATAAAAGAATCAGCGAGCTCTCCTTTATGCCGTCCATTCAAGTTCAATATTGTGGGGAACCTTGGATATCATCCTCGTTTGTAGGTGCAATAACAAAGGTTCGGATTTGATCCTGGTGAACAAAGTTTAGCAATATTAAAATTCTCCTCAATTGAACATCTAAGACCTTAACACTAACATTCTGCTTGACGATCTCATATCTCTCCCGGATCAGTCACAGAGAGTAGGGTAGTTATCCCATTTTTGTTTTTTTTTTGCGCTACGGACCGTGAAGACTAACATGCACATGCATGGACCCTGGACTGGAGGTCAGGTGTTTTCCTGTCTTGTGTATTGGTATGTCATTGAAATAAAGTATCAATGGCACCTTTTTAATATTCTTACAGATTTTATACTTAATCTGATTGATAGCAAGCATGATTTTCAACCCAGCTCTCACCATTTCGCAGTTTTTTAGGGTACACTTAGAAACAGGTCCAGCATAACACTGTCATTGTATCGGGGCCTGGACTTGTCTTCTGTTCTCGTGTTATTATGTACCTGTTTTAACATTCCCATACGAAACATTTGAAACCAATTTGAAACATATCGGATCATTATAAATACTTCCCCCATAATGACTGCTGACCTATACTTTTAATTCTTAGGACCCGGAGGAACTGTCTATTCATTCACCTTTTAACACCTGTATAAACAACGAATTTTAACCGCTTTTTGTCCCCGTTCCCCTATCTGAACATGCTTAATTATGCCAAATTTCTCATTAAATCATCTGGCAAGCAGCAGGATAAGGAGATGCCCATTTAATTAACATAGTGTGTCAAAAACTGGCTTTCCCATTTTTTTCTCTGCAAATTTCAAAAATGGGATTGGACATAATAAAATATTTTGGAAGATATTTATTAACTACAATATCTTGTGTACCTGTAAAAACGGTGTTGAAAGCAAAGCTCAAATAACAAATGGCGGGTTGTGTGAGAGAACATTGTAAAAACCGACTTTGCCACAAGTTATTAGTCCAGCTAAAAGCGACTCATTGGAACTAATATCAACCATTGTTATTAGATTAGTGTTTTCAATATCTGTTGATTCTTGAATCCGTGGAGTGCCAGACTAAAACCTTGGAGCATTTTTGAAAAACCAAAAAAAATCTAAATGGGCCTACAAACCACAAACATTCACATGTGTTCAACTAAAAGTGTAATTGTTCAGACCTGTTCTCGTAAAAAACATTCAATTTTGACAATGAAACATTTCATTCAATTAACATATGATTCCTGTAACCACGCAATCATTTAAAGGCTGACTCAGAGATTTTCCAGATGAGGGCACATCATTTTCAAACAAAAATCACGTTTTTTGCCATTATTCATAATGCTTATCCATAATTATCACTGTGTGAAATAACTAACAAAAATCGAAGTCCTTCATAATCATATAGAAAATCACAACTTTGTTATAAAATTCCCGGATGCTTGAATTTTTGTTATAAACGTTATCCTATGGCACTGTTTATAACTGTGCAATAAGCTTACTCCATAAAACGAAAAATCTGATTCATCTCACTTTGGAAATAAGCATTTGTCACTATCCTTTAGTTTCTAGATGACTTTTTTTTTAATTAAAGCTCCTTTACAAAAACTTGACTGCGTCCACAATTCCTCCTCCTAATCATCCTGATTTGTTTTTGTTGTTTTATACTTGGCCCTTCTTCTCCCGATAAGTTTAAACAGTTGCTTTTCGTGTCGCTCATCAGTTTGCCAACAGTTTAAAAAAAGTTGGTGTTTGTTTTTGCCGGTTTATATAATTATACTTAAGAGTTATGTTTTCAAAATGATCCGGACTATAATTGTAACCGTATGAGAAAGTATCAAGCATAAGGCTAAAGAGGCATAATTCTTGCTTTTTCGCCATGTCGCCAGCCCAAATCCGTTCTTTCTTTTTAATCAGCCTCTGTTATGCCCTTACTATTAAGTTCAAACCGTGTAATATTGTATATTAATTAAAGTTTCGCAAGAGTTCTCTGAGAGGCTATACATTCAAAACTCTTTCAAACTCATGAATATTGTGTACTGGTTTGATTATGTTCTCATCACCTGCTTTAGCCCCCTTGATTTATTGTATTCCAGCCAAGGAGCCACCAACTGCCATCCCCCACTCTAGCATTGTCACCTATGATTTTTATGTACGCGGCGTATTTTGATCGCTACTTGTTTAAAGAACATGAACAAGCTGTCATATTTTGAAATGCAAACTATTATTGAAGCATGCTTATAATTTCTATAACCTCTCAGGAAGTGCTAGGGTAAACCCGTATCCCAGTAGTCATAAAATTCTATCTAGCAATTACTTAAGGTACTTTGCCTCAAACCATAAAATTTGGTCTCTCGATCGGCCTACTGCTTACACTGTTCAAGTATGGGTGCCAAATTCTGCACCCTTCACTTCACACATCATTACGTAGCTTCCTTTTTTGCTTATATAATATGCAAACCTGATTTTCCTCATACTGGCTTGTGGGCTAGGCTTCATCCTGTTACACAGATTCCCACTTGCATATTTCCATGCTTGTTAGAGACACACAAGTTGTTAATTACTTTCAGCATTCATAAACCTGTAACTGTCATGTCTGTTAGCTGCCATATTTGAATTTGCCTCTACTTCCAGGTGGCCAGTTCTCAAGAGCCCTCAAAAATCCTTAAGGTCAACAGTGTCAAATCACTGGTAGTACAGGCCTCATTGGGGAAATTTGTGTATAACTCTTTTAGAAATTTACCTGCTTTTTTCTGTTATATATGTACTAGTCCTTCAAAAAAGATGGGTACTATAAAAACTACTAAAATCAGATGTGGTATCAGTAATTAAATGGAACACATCTGTGACGCCATAGATGGACAAGATGGCTAAAGTAATTAAATTTTTTTCAATGAAACTCATTGTAGGCATCTATGAATGATATGTTTGATTTTGCTGAATATCAGACTACATGGTACAACACATCTTGGGCATAATTCATTTCCCTTAATAGGTTTAAAGTTGTAAAAAAGACCATCAGTGTTAGTTTTAACTACATCTATGCCAATTTGGGAGCAAATCAAAGTTCTAAAGCTAGAAAGAAATTAAATTAACCAGAGATTGTATCGGTAGAGCTACAAAACAGGACAAAAGTTTATCATAGACTCTAAGTACCGTATTTTAAAAATTGATCAAGGGCCCCTGTTATCTCATAGGGTCCATATAACAAATATAAACCATATTAAGGGAAGATCATGCCACAAAACATCTTAAATATGACTTATCTAATGTTTTGTTTAATAACAGAGCAAAGTTTATTGCTCCAAATGCTTGTTCCCACTCAATCGGACCTTCTGTTCCAAAGTTACAGCAAACAAATGCGACGTGTCAACCGCTTTGCATGAATATTGTTATGTTGTTTATTGTTTCCAAGCTGTGAAATTTTTTTTGTATGGTTGACTATGATTTTATGGTTTTCAAGCGGCCGATATGGTAAAAATATCTTTAAAAATCATATTAAAAGTATAGGTATCATTGGGAATAAAGTGACATTAATTATTAATAATTCAAATGTTGCTAACTGTATAGTCAGAAGTTATCATAGCGACCTTAATTTGCATACATAATTAAAAAAGTGTTTTATACTAAAAATGCCTTGATTTCAAAATTCGCTTTTACCTCTTCAAAAGAGTTGAATGTACGCCATTTTTCACTGGATTGGGCTCAATGGTCACAGAAGGTAATTTGGAATTTGTAAAAAAAAAAAGTATGGAGTTAATTTTTTAAATTTTTGTCTCAATTTTTTGGGGGTCATTTTGGGTCAAAAACACCAAATTTTTGCTTTCGTTTTGCTTTTTGAAAAAATGTTTAAAAAAATAAAAAAAAACTAACTCCATACTTTTTAAGTTTACCTTTTATCTTTCATTTAAAAAAAATAGGCTTATAGCATTTATAACTTTTGGGTAACTCTTTGAAAATCCGACACCTAAAAACCAGATGGCCGCCAATTAAACATTGCAAAATTAGGTGATTTTTTTTTATTTTTTGTTTTTTGGTCCCCAAGATCCTATGCCCAAATATGAAGTTAATACCATCTTCAATAAAAAAATCAATTTTGGTGCAGATCTTTAGGACAGAAGTTTGCCAAAATTGAGTGATTCACTCATGTTCACTCAAAATTCACTCGAGTGGGACGAGTGGGACGAGTGGGTCTTAACGTGGGATTGAGTGAGCTAAACCAAAATGAGTTGGGGACATCATAGGCATGGTCAGATTAGTGATTTTTAGCGATGAGTGGGTTGAGTGGGATTTGTGTGGGGTTTGAGTGGGATTCTGTATTTTCACTCAAGTTCCACTCAAAAACCACTAGTGGGGCTTGGCAAGTTCTTCTGTCATTATGTAATAAAACAAATTCCTTTTTCTCATCTCTTTAGAGCTTTGAATGTTAATTCAGGCGTTCGACCTCTCAATATTAGACAGTTTGGGTAAATCCCCCATATATTACTCCCGAGGCCTAGGGGTGAGCTCTCCAGTATGAGGTTTGTACACTCATTAAAAGTCTGGTATAGCACCATCTATAGCCGGCGCTCCTCAAGGTGTTCTGTGAGTTGTCCATCGTTATGCCCATCGAGTAGAATACTTTCAACAACAGCACGAAAGAAGAAAGCTAATTCTTTAGATTCTGGTAAGTTAGATTTCCAGAGAGTACGCATCTTATTACAAGCTTTCCATGCAGGGGCTTTCCGGGACATGAAAATCCTTTCCTGACTCATCCAACCAAGAACCAAGGTATTGGAAGTCCTGAACCTGGTCTAGTAGGCTCCCCTTCTATTGTGGACAGCGTGACATCGCCTGATCCTCGATTTGATATTATATGCCCATTGAATTTATGTAGAACGGCAGTCATCATAAGACCAATGTTGCAGCAAAGCACTCTCAAACCTGGCATAAGTCTTGAGCTTGTTGTAGTGTGTCAGATAGCAAGGCAATGTGTCGTCTGCAAAATCTAGGTCAGTAATGACCTCTGCAGGGTGCCTTCGACTTCTATGTGGTGTATGTGAAGCCCAGCAGGTTAATTGTCTTCCTATGATTGCCCATTTCTCATCACATAGTCTAGCACAATGAGGAATAGATATGGTGCTAAAGTATCGCCTGGGCGCCACTCCTGCTTAAAAATCTCAAAGGCCTACAGTTTCACCCATTGGGATAGAACAATGCTTTGTGCCACTGGACATGATGTTAATTGCTCAACAATAGCATTTGAATCCCATAGCAGTGAGAATTCTTGAGCAATTTTACCTCGGTGCACTGAATCGAAGGCCTTTATTGAAAGCTCTATTACAAGGTGAGACACAGTCAAGATTTTTGTCCTTGATTCCTTCAAGAAGTCTTCGTAAGGCCAGGAGGTGGGAAGTTGGTTGAGTGTTTTCAGCGCGAAACCCCATTTTACAATTACCATTAACAATACGAGTATCCTTTGTTTGTTGTGGGGTGTGCAAAACAAATGCAATTTGAAAAAAACCTCAGCTCAAGTATGTAGGGAGAAATTATCCAATATGTACAAGATAACAAACTCTTGAGCAAAGGCCCATGTGCTTGCAAAATGGATTATGTACTAAAGTATTAAGTATCACAAATCCAAAAACATGAGAAATGTATTAATAAATTCATTGGTGTTAAGTCATATGTACGTACAGTCAGTAACATTCAAACATCTAAAAGAAAAAAATCATTTGATATTTGCCTTTAGTACATGTCCATTTTTGCAAAATTGCCTTTACCTTTTGCTTAGGTGTGGGGTGATATTTGGGTTACATTGGTGGGACCTATGAGTAATAATAGATAAGCCCTTAATAATAATTTGAAAATGGATTACTTAGAACACCCCAATGATACAACACTTTTGGGCATTTTATAGCTCTACTTACGATAATGGGTAATCCGAGCGTGAAAACTTTGATATATGCTCCCAATTTGGCATAGATTTTGGGTTAAAACTAAGCAAATGGATGGTCTTGTTTTAAAATGTTACCTAAGGGCAATTAGTTTTGGTCCAAAAAGTGTTGCAGTCTATACCTGTCACATAATCCAAAATGTATATGATTACATTGAAAAAAAAACTTTGATTTTATTACTTTAGCCAATTGGCACCTATGGGAGTCAACCAGCAATCACAGATTTGCTGCATTTAAATTAATGTACCACAGTCTGATTTTAATACCCAAGACATTTGGAAGGCCTTGGTCATAAAATATTTTTTAAAAAAAACAGAAAATGCATGGTATTTCTAAAATCGAGTCATGTACATTAACTCCCCTCAGAGCGCCTACACTATTTGTAAAGCTAAGTAAATTTGGCATAATTTGATAATTCAGAAAAATACTAAGTTTGATTTGAGACATTTTGACACATGGAACTTTTAAAAAATGTTCTAAGTAAAATTTGACATAATTTTGACATAGTAATTTTTTTTAAAAATCTTAAGTCTTATTTGACATATTTTGACACATTAACTGGCATAAAAAAACAAAGTCCAATTTGATACATTTTGACACAATTTTGACACTGCATGCTTTTCAATAAGCACATTTGACATAGACATGTTGTAAGAAAATCTAGTTCAATTTGCATAATTTTGGACACCTTCGAAATTTTTTAGACACATATTTGATACACTCAATATATGTCAAAAACTATTTGACATAGTTTTGTTATATCAAATTTGTATCAAAAGCGATTAAAACATATTTTTTGATACACTTGAGTACATATTTGACATAAAAAATTCTGCTAGGGAAGCAAAATATAAAACCAATCAAAAAAATTGGCTGTATTCCCATAATAAAATTCCTTTTTAAAGATTCAACATCTGTATATTGTTCTTAATAATTAATATTCATTGTCCCCGCATGAAGTGAAAAAAATGGGTCCATACGTCTACAAACTGAAAACATCGTCAGCCGGCTACATACCCGTTCCGGGGCCGTAATGAGCAGACGGATCCCCGTTTTAGTTTTAGCATTCTGTACAGACAGCCACTGCGCGCGGCTGGCGGGGGTTATGCGTCTAGATTCGTACATAATATTTATTTGTATGTGTAAATAATATTCCGCCGTAATTGCCCAATCAGAGAACGCATGTTATAAAAGCCGCACATAGGTTAGCATGAACTAAGAGCTATATAGAAACTTGAATTTTCAAGAAAGGCTTGAAATTAAGAGAATTCTGATTATAATGTAAATTGCAATTTTTTGAAATAAAATAACTTTATGTAAATTTTTTCTGGTATTTGACTAGTGATCACTAACGGGTAATGCATTTTTGACCACAATACATGTTATTTGAAAAATAAATTGGTCAAAGTAATCATCTGTGCTGCTTATTGCGCTTACACGACGTTGCATAACTCCTGTTAGTAATTTTCCTCATCCCACTATAATGTGTAATTAGCACTATTTAGGTGTCGGAATTAGTTCACAAGCCAGACTCAAGCCCACTTCTCGGACTTGGACTCGGACTCACTGGACTCCTCCGGACTCACTGGACTCGGACTCAGACTGCTGGACTCGGACTCGGACGCAGTCCCATGACTCAGGACTCAGACACCTTGTGACGCGGACCTCAAGCCCATGGACTCGGACTTGGACTCGACGCTGATGGACTCGGACTCGGCCTTCACTCATGAGTACGGACTCGCTCCAACACTGGCCCCTTTGACTTTTTTAAAAGCTTCTTTCGTCAAATACCGTTTTTTTTGTTTTTTCATTTAAACGATTGTTTGCATGAGGGTAAACAGTTGATGTAGTTATTTGGTGCTTATGAAATCTGTTTCGCAAAATACAGGTCCTAGGTGATATTTTTGGTCGAAAGCGATTTTGTTGTAGAATTTTCACTGAAATATTTGATGTTTGACTTATGCAATGCTTCTTCTTCCGTCAAAATATCAGGTCTATATAGGAGGTGATATATATTGCGAAACAATTTTTGTGATGTAGATTTCCATTGAAATATTTGATGTTTTGATTATGTGCAATATTTCTCTTCGTCAAATACCTTTATTTAAACGATTGTTTGGCAGGAGGGTACAGTTGATTTAGTGCTTATGAAATCTGTTTCGCAAAATTCAGGCAAGTCCTAATATGGAGGGATATTTTGCGGAAACGATTTTGTTGGTTTATTTCCACTGAAATATTTGATGCTTGACTTGTTCAATGCTTCTTCTTCTTCAATACCCTTTCATTTTAAAAAACGATTGTTTGCATGAGGGTAGAGTTGATGTAGTTATTTAGTACTTATGAAATCTGTTCACAAATACACCTATAGTAGGAGGTGATATTTTGCGAAACAGATTTTCTTTGTACAATTTGAATTCTAAATAACTGTAAGATTCTCTGAATACTTTCACTAATTTTTTAGTCAACATCCGTAGCTGCAATCACATTTGCATCCTCCAGTGTTTTACATTTTTGCTAAAATTACAACACCTCTTCCCCACCTTTAAAAATCTGTTTCGTTTCGTTTTCGTTGCGCAAATATCATAAGCCGTATGACAATTATTTATTTGTGGACCTTGCTCTGATTTCAGGTGTTTGCGCGTTGCTCTAATGACGGGCCGGGGCAGATCATCGTTAAACACTGATACTTGTAACAGAGGCCCGGCAATTGGTTACAAAAAGAAATCACAAGCTCTCCTTGTAATAGGCCGTCCATTCAAGTTAATATTTGTGGGAACCTTGGATATCTCTCGTTTGGTAGTGCAATAACAAGTTCGGATTTAACCTGTTTTGAACAAAAGTTTTAGCAATATTAAAATTTCTTCTTCTCCTCAGGAACATGTCAGACTTAAAGCAACATTCTGCTTGAAGATCAATCATATCTCATACCTGATCAGTCACGAGATTAGGGTACTTATCATTCCCCCATTTTTTTTGCGCTACTGGACCTTGAAGACTAACATGCCATAGCATGGACCCTGGCTCTGGAGGTCAGTTTTTTCCTGTAGGTGTATTGGGTGGTCGATGAAAATAAAGACAATAGTCAACCTTTTGATATTCTTACCGATTTTATACTTAATACTTAATTGATATCAGCATGATTGTCAACCCAGCTCTCAGCATTTGTCTCTTTTTAGGGTACACGTAGAAACAGGTCCGCATAAAACACTGTCATTTGTATAGGGTGCTGGACTTGCTTCCTGTTCTTCTGCTGTTATTATTAACCTTTTTATTAAACATTCCCATAACGAACAATTGAGACCAATTTGAAACCAGATCGGATCATTAGTAATACTTCCCCGCATAATACCTGTGACTATAACTTTTTTAATTCTAGGACCAGTAGGAACATGTCCTATTCATTCACCTTTTTTACAGAAACCTGTATAAACACGAATTTTACCCTTATTTGTCCCCTTTCCCTATCTGAAAATGCTTAAGGATGCCAAAGTTGCATCATCAACATTTGGAAGCAGCAGGATAAAGGAGATGGCCCGATTTAATTAAACATAGTGGTCCAAAAACGGCTTTCCCATTTTTTTCTCTGCAAATTTCTCAAAATGGATGGACATATAAAAATATTTTGAAGATATTTATTAACTACAATATCTTGTTAGTACCTGGTAAAAACGGTGTTGAAAGCAAAGCTCAAATAACAAAATGGCGGGTGTGTAGAGAAAAATTGTAAAAACCACTTTGCACACAAGTCTATTAGTCCAGGCTACCGACTCATTGGTAACTAATATCAACCTTGTTTTATTAGATAATGTTTTTTCAATATCTGTTGATTCTGAATCCGGTGGATGCCAGACTAAAAACCTTGGAGCATTTTTGAAAAACAAAAAAAATCTAAATGGCCACCAAAACACAAAACATTCACATGTTGTTCACTAAAAAGTTGTAATTGTTCAGCCTGTCTCGTAAAAACATTCATTTTGACACATTGAAACATTCATTCAATTAACATATGATTCTGTAACCACGCAATCAATTAAAGGCTGACCCAGAGATTTCCCGATGAGGGCACACTCAATTTTCAAACAAATCACGTTTTTGCATTATACATAATGCTTATCCATATATTAATCACTGTGTGAAATAACTAACCAGAAATCGAAGTCCTTCATATAGAAAATCACAACTTTGTTATAAAATTCCGGATGCTGAATTTTTGTTATAAACGTTATCCTATGGCACTGTTTATACTGTGCATAAATGCTTACTGCATAAAAACGAAAAATCTGATTCATCTCTAACTTTGGAATTAAGCATTTTAGGTCACTATCTTTAGTTCTAGATGACTATTTTTCATTACTACAACAAAAAATATATTTCGAAACCTCTGAGTCAGCCTTTAATTCAATATGGCTGCCAATACAATAAAGCGTCTGATCGTGATATTACTTTTGATTGCAATTGTGGTAGTTCGGTTACACATCATTCTTCTATACCCTGTTGTTTTAACAGTCAAGAAATTAATTCAAACCATAAGAAGTATTTTTCAAAAACGTGATTATAAATATTATTCCTTCATAGCATCCAAGATGGCTTCCGATACTCTAAAATGGCTCTAATCAGTGGCGGGCCTGCCCGCTCTGAGGGGGCAAATTTCCCAGTCTTGGGAAATTTTCCCTCTCAGGGGGGTCAAAAGGCCAATTTTTCCCGGTCAGAGGGCTAAAAACGGCTGATTTAACATGATTTTTTTCAATTTTTTCCCGGCCAAAGTCGTCGGGAGAAAAAAAAAAAAAAAAAAAACCCCCCCCTGTTACGCCACTGGCTCTAATTGATAAATGTGTCTAACCTAGTACTGCAATGTTTGTGTAAGTCAATCAGATCAGTTTACATATCATAAGGTAATCAGAGCAATCGATACATGTTTGATGCCACCCAAGATGGGTATCCAATATGGCTGCAAATGGCACTTACTAAGGGACGAAAAATCTGATCACTAATAGTCTAGAGATTATGCATGTGTCTCTTTGATATTGGTAGGTTTTAGGAGTCCATTGGCATCCATATTGGGAAATTTGATGAATAACAACTCAATGGCCTTTACTAACTGACATTTGCAGCCATATTGAAAGCCCATCTAGGATACCATCCTGCTGATATCAATCACTTTGATTATGTTATGATATCCTAACTGCTTTGAATGAGTTATAGTAGTATACACATACATTGCAAGCTCCTGGCTATATGTAGTAATGCATTTTGCCATTTTGGAGCCATCTTGAATGGTTAGTGATTTGATTATCAAATCATTGAAAACTATTCACAATGGTCTCAATATAACTATATATAACAAGGTCACATGGTCTGTAGCCTGGACTATATGGAGCAATCATGGTTAAAAATATACTGTAGGCCTACTTAGGTAACAAACTACTGGCTACCCTTCAAATTTATGTGAAATGTTTACCATTTGAAAACTCAACCGTGAAACTGAACCAAAGAGACACTTGAATCATTTACATAATACTAGTACTAGTAATTGATTTCAATTGGAGAGAATTTTAAATTGAAGGGGCTTGCATGCTTTGTACATTTTCAATGTTTGAGACAATATCATAAAGAATACATGCCGTTTTAAAATAATAAGAGAAAGTTAAAATAATTTCGTGGGGGACTGTAGTGCACAGGTCTCATGTGAGTGTGCAAACCAGGATAATATTGGAAATGTTGGTACACAAGTACACAAAGTACATTTCTTTGATAATCAAAAAAATGATGGAAGCACTTGCCACACCCCTTTCATGGCCCCCAGCATGGATTTCAACGTTACACAGGGGTAAAAAAATTAAAATATTACGATTGTGTTGAAAAGCACACCATTATGTTTGTCTGATTACAAGGATTCCAAAAAAGGTATAGTTTATACTATTTATGGCTTATAGTTTTGGAATTATGGGGTAAAAACGGTAAAAATGGTGAAAAAGTCAATTTTGGTTTGTATACAAGGGTCAAAAATTAAAAGTTGCTCCATTTTTTGTAAAACATGGTTCAAATTGTTGGTTCAGCTCATAGAATGAATATAGGAGTAGTTTTGATTATCTTACATGTTTTGTTATTAACCAAAATGGCGAATTAAAGTCAACAGCTATTGGCAGCTATTGGATTCTATTGACCTGTGACCTATTTTGTTGGATAACTTGAAAACTAAGCATAACAGATAAGACAAACTATTCCTCATTTCAATCCGTAAAGCTAGGGAAACAATTTGCACCATATATTACCTGAATCAAAGCAACTTTTAACTTTTGACCCATGTACACACCAAAATTGACTTTTTCACCATTTTTACCCCACAATTCCAAAACTATAAGCCACAAACTGTAAACTATACTTTTTAGAATCCTTGTAATCTGAGAAAGAGTGTCATGGGCTTTTCAACATGATTGGAGCACTTTGAAAATGTTGAGCCCTGTATAACCTAACCCAAGCTGGGTTCCATTAAGGGGGGTTAAATTGGAAGTGCTTCCATCAATTTTATGGATTATCAATACCTAAAGTATTTGTGTGTAAAAATTCACCATTTCACAGGATAAATGAGAAAAATAGTAGCGTTCTTCCGACACAAAATATAGGATTTCTGGGGACGAGGTTATTATTGATCGGGCCATGGCCCTTTAATGTTGTAAAGAATCCATTAAAACTTTTTGTGCACACGTTTGCAAGGTCAGCACCTGCAATAAGAACTATGAATTTGTTGGGAGGCTGGAACTACATTTTGGTCTGCTTGGTCATGTACGGACTGTCCCAAAAATCTATACAATCAAACTAAACATTTTTTTTAAAAATGTGCATTTCTGTGAGATATTTTGACTTTAGTTTTTAGACCAGTTCCTAAATCCTCATTTTTATTCCATCCAATTTGATGCACAAAGCTAGGATACAATTGAACACAACGGATAAAATACCACTTGGGCCAGTTTCACTTGATGTACAAGAAGCTAAAGGTATAAGGTGTATAGCATCTTGTAGGATTAAACTGTTTCAAACAAAAGAATATTGTAGAGATCAGAGTGAATGTATTATCATGTATTGAAATAGACCATATATTATTTTTAAACTATGAAAGCACCAGAAATTATGTTGTGGGGATATGGGGGACTCACTCTCAGGGGGACAATCATGAAATTCATGTATATTTTGGGAATTTTACTGCTGAAACTAAGGGGACAACCACAGTCTCTGTTGGGGAGAAATGTGCGGATAATGCTCTAATGAAGGAGGGCCAAGTTCCCCTCCCCATTCCCCACTACCTCCAAGATTCCAGGAAGGAAAATAATTAAGAAACCAGTGTTAAACAAAGAACAATAAAGGAAAGGAAAGTTGGTGTTCAAAGGCCTCCAGTTACTTTCAACACATGTATTTTTATGGTTCTACCCTCTGCTGAAACCTGGAGTAAGGCTGGAACAAGACTGTTTTGATTTCAATTTTCTAATGCTACTTGTATTTTATCAGCAAATGTGACATTATAAACTTATACATTATGTTATATCACAAAGAGCAGCACTTTATACCCAGTTTTTTATTTTAATTTTCAATAAAGAATGGGAACTGTGTTGATATCAGGATAGCCGAAACTGGCCCAACAGGTTTTTCAAGCATAATTTAACTCTTCATCCAGACCCCCAAATTACGACAACTAAAAATCTCATGAAAGCTGAAACATTCCTTAAAAAACAGTTAACTTCCAGTTGAGGTGAACTCAAAGTTTTTGGCCAAAAAATAATCTTTGATTGTACAGGTTTTTTGGGGGGACAGTCTGTAGTTTTGGTAGTTGTCACAGGTCTTTTAAATAAAAAATATGAAGGTTGGTTTTCTCACCTTTTGTCAAGTTCATCAGTCCATTTATACATTAACCTGGTTTTTTCACAAGTTCCCTGATGGACCTTCCTAGATACATATATACAACTACAATATGAGAAGCAAATATGCATTTTTGTCTCTATCTTTTAATATTTGAAATAGGCAACTTTTTTGAAAACTTGCAAAAGTACATACATAATTGTACAAACCAGCTTTTCTAAGGCACCATTTCATATACAACACTGCGACTTTACTTCAGACATCTATACAATCTAATAAGAATTTATGAAATTGTAGGCAACCTTTGTGTGTCCTGAGCACGATACACCCTATCACAGTATGCTAAGGAGAACTAGATAAACCTTGGCCCGATTACACATCTTTAACAATCATCAGTTAAAGTGAAGAACAGATTTTTTTAGGAGATTTCTCTCAATTGCACTGGATCAGCTGAACCACGCTACTGATACGGTTTGGAGGTGTCAATTGGGTAAAGAAGTACAAACGACACCGCAAACCTTGGTTTAACTTGCCTTTATCAATAATCGTCCATGATACGGCAAACCATGCTTTGATTTTTCTTGCCGGGCACGGGACAGAAAATGCTAAATCATCTATTATTACATAAAGATAATCAGCTTCTTCACTTCAGGTGTGATCTAAGTACATTGGCTATCTATCTATGCACCATGTCCCATAGGACGTTGGCTCCTCGAACAAATTAGACCATCTATTCCTATCTTGCCTTCCAATATGGCCTTGTGGAGGTGGTGCGCCCCCACAATAGGTCCAATCTTCCGCATCTTCTTCCTGTGTCTTTTTTCCCTGTCTGTTGTGCCTGCGAACAGTTTCCATAAAAATGCGTTGGGAGGCGATGTTTTTCATTTCTGCAACAAGTGAACCAAACATGTCAGCTTCGAGGCAGTGATGCGAGCTGGATCCTTTTGGTTGAAAGTGGCATTAGGAGATTCTTGACAGAATTTCTTCATTCCGGATCTTATCCTCCACAGCTGATATCAAGGATTTTTCTGTAGCAAACAAGCCGCATCTCAATCTTCCATTGGCACGTCATTCCAATAAAACGCCAAAAAAAAAAAAAAAAAACCAACCCAAAGGTTTTTTTTTTGGAAAAAAATGGGGGGGGTTCTTTCTGAAATGGTCCTTGTCTCTTTAGTTTAAGATTGCACACAGATTTGAATTAAAAAGATTCCTTCAAAAGATGACTTTTTTATTTTTTTGATAACTGGTCCAAATCATTCACCAAGGTCATGGTTGGTGTTTTTTTTCAATTATAAAAAGTTACATTATGTGAATTCAGAAGGTTGTAAGTGCAATAGCTGCCATTTGTCAGAAATTTCCTATCAAACACATTATGCTAAGTCTTTGGTCAGGTGGCTCTTGACATGGTTCTTCAGTTGACTTTCACCAAAGACATTTCAAAACTACTGACTCAATGAAAGAATATATTTTAGAGTCATCCTGATACAGGGCAGTACACAGATATACATAGTGGGCAGCTATGCAACTTACAAACTACTTGCATTCACACAACCAAACCATCCTAAAATGGCCATTGAAAATGACATCAAGATTTACAAGTGTCTGATATCCATCGCATCCACTGGCAACCACTGGTTTGTAATTGCTAGTCTATCACAGCCCATGCCATGCCAGCATGCCATTGGGTACATTAAACACAATTTGCTATCTTTATTTAGGTCCCCGAGTACTTTTTGCCTACCAATAGAGCCTTAAGGGGAAAATGTTTGTTTGGTGCAGCCAGGTCTCTGAGGTAGTCCTGCAGTAGGCCTATGGGACCTTGCAAAGGAGTGTGCACAAAATGTTTTGATTCTTTCTAAGCATCAACCTGCTGATTTCAAATCTCACTTTGTCATCCTTGAACATAACACAAAGCAATCCAACATTGTGTGTAAACTTATAAGCACACTGCGTAGCGTATGCTCATTAACATATGCAGTGTAGAAACAGTTATGAATTTATGTTGATCAGCTCAAAAGTAAGTTAGCAGAGGGCCCTGAAGCAGAGAAAGTCCAGTTTTAGTAGGAGGAAACTGGAGTATTCAGAGAAAACCTGCGAGGTAGAGTATGGTCTGGAAACCAAAAGCACATGAAATCGCAGGCCCGACCAAGGGTCGAACCTGGGACCACAGTGGTGAGAAGCGAGGGAAGACCCACTGCGCTTACCCAACCTCTACTGTGTTAAAATTGATCTAAATATCACAAATTATTTTTTTTTATTCCATAGAAACAGAGGAACATGTCTGTACACCTTTTGACCCTGTATGAAACATTTACACCTGTTAAATTACCCCTTCCCTTCACCATCTCAAAATGCTCAAGGATGACAAATTTGCATTGTCAAGATTTGGAATCAGCAAGTCAATATTGCCTAGAAACATTTTGTGCGAATTCTTGTGCAAGGTTCTATAGGTCTACCACTGGAATAACAGTGAAAATTTGCAGATTCTTGATGGAAAATATTTACAATAGTTCATCACATTCTACAGGGTGACCCAATAAAAACTTTACCCAAAATGAAACTGATATTTTTCCACTTTTTAAAAAAAAATTGATATCTGTGATTTTATTTTATCATAAAGAATGGGTAATTGAGCGTCTTGCCTGAAAAAAATTGTTCATTTTGGTTGAGTGGTTTTCAATATATGGTCCACTGAACAATAAGACAGCAAAACAGACTTGTCCATGGAGCATCATTTTTCTTAGGCCTGGAAATCCCCAATGCCCAAATCGAGCAGATTGTGTTCTACCCCCCCCCCCCCCCCCCGACACAAGACTTTCATTTTGGGTAAAGTTTTTATTGGGGCACCCTGTACTTAAAGTCACAAGTTTGTCGTGACAGTATCCTGCACGCAGTGCTTAAAGACACTATCAGTGATTCACCCGAAAGAATCAAAATATTTGAAATTTGCAGTAATAGCTTAAAATCGAAGGTTAAGTCTGTATAATTCTCATTTTTTCCAACTGAAGAATTGCCAGAAAAGGAAGAAAACGGCAGTCTTCAACGATTTGACTCTCCATTGAATTATGTGTTGTAGTAAGTGTCCGTTCGGACAGTAATGGCTAAAATATCGGATTCTGTGCTTATTAGGTTGCTTCTGGTCTTATCATTTACAGGGTATGTTAGGGTACCCGTACTTGTTACAGACATGCAAAAATCTGATTTTGAAGATTTTTTCAATTTTATGATTTAGCAAATAACTGATAGTGCCTTTAACTTGCATGCTGTTGGTATACTATAAAAGCTAAGGCACATCGATGCAAAAACCAAGTCACAGCGTTACAACATTCGATCACTGGCTGGAAATGTGATGATCACATCACCATTACATTCTCTGTGTTCATCTCATCAATAGGACTCTGTAGTCCTTGCAATACACATGCAAAGAGAGATTTCACATATCAGGTTAAACAAAAATTGAAAGCCCTGATATTTTGCATCCCCCATCAGAAGGATTAAAGCTGAGAATATTTCTTGGTACAAAAATGGGAAATATCTCCTTTCCTACTTGAGCAACTAGGAATTCGCTTATGTTTCGTATTGAAACAAAACAACTAAAAATAATGATTAGCCGATCCGATCAAGATCGTGTATCGGTACCGATATTTTGTCAGATCGTTCGGTATCGGTGATCGAAAAATCTCCCCTAGTACCGATCGACCCCCTCCGATCATTTCAAAACTAACATGAATTTTAGAAATTATGAAAAAAACGACAGAAAATAACAATGCTGTGTAATAATATGAAAGTAAGTACCTCAGTGAAAACAACAAATGAGAAGCTCATTACTATAACAACGTATAGGCCAACATACACTACAAGTGACACGCATTATACCAGGATAATATTATAAACAACGCAGGCATCCACGGCTTTGTATACAAAATGACAAGGCGAGATGTGATCCTCCAACTTTATTTTTTGATCTACGTATTCATGAGTCAATAATTCTCCTAGTCTTGGTTTCTTGCTCACCCGTAATTATTTACCATGATTCAATTACTACATTGGACTACATTAATTTATTATTAAAAGAAAAGAGTTTATAATTTTTTCTATTCATTTAACTTTTCTTCAGATTGTTCGCAATATATTGCTTTATTAATAAAACATCACGATGCACTTCAGATGTTCGTGGAAATCCCTCATCCAGAAAAGGTACTGTTTCAGCTGGGGAACCCCCGATGTTCTGTAAAGTCAGTAATATACTAGCTGTAGCAGCGAGCGATTTGTGTTCTGAGCATGTGTAAGACGTGATCTTGGGTCGAAATCCGGGTATTATTGCGCATAGCATAGGGATGACTGAATTTACCATTTTCTACTACCACCCTGTCGCGTGTCCCGTGTGCAAGCACATGGAAATGAGAGAGGACAGGCCGCGACAATTGCCTGTCCGATTGCCCGGGACTAGTAGAATTTTTTTCGGGCAAGTAAAACTTTGTGTAGTCGTGCCCGTTCTGCAAGTCCAAATCCCGGTCCAAATATCTGCTAAAATGTTTTGTTCTCTGACTTTACTCCCAGTCAGTCACTATATTAATCAGAAAAACGATTACTAGAACCATATTCCTTTACAATCTTACGTTACCGTTTTATTAATAAAGGCACACCACAAATAAAGATATTAATCCTAATATCATCACAACGTCGACAGACCCAGCTTTGAATGCACCCTTTGCATTTGCACCATTTCCACAAAGCTGCATTTCGATCGATATTACTTTCCCAGTCCAGCCGGTCCCCAGGTCAACGATCTGGCTCGCCACATAATTTTGCAATCTTAAACATGGCTGGAAAAATGTAAATTTCCGGGAAGCCGAAAACGATTTCCGCCGGACAGCTTCCAAACATGATGAATTTTTCACCTCCAAATTGATTCCTACGGGTCCGGGGGATCGGCGATTTTAGAAACCCACTTTTCACGCCGATTCCGCAATAGAAAAAATAAATTGGTAATTTTTCCACGCCAAAAAAAGCGCTGAACATTATTTCCTGATTAGTATTTACAATAAACCAATTACCTCACCCCCATGTATTAAATGGATACATGGATCAAACCAAACAATACAGTGAACATAGCTTCCATTCATGTTAAATTGCAAGTAAACAAAAATATACAACGGTAATTAAATATGAATTATTTTTAAAATCATTTCAGAAACGAATAACACAGATTTGAATCTATCATCATGTATTTTTATTGCAAAATACGTCATTTTTAGCTTTGAAAAATTACAAAATGGCCGACAGTGAACCCCGGCGGCATGGCCCAACACTTGGCCGTAATCATTTGTTTTGACACACAAAAATGATTAAACTCAGTTAGCATCTCAGAATCTTAACCGGTATTGCAGATTTGGTGATCAGAAATTACACGTGGGTGACGGGATTACCTGTGGTCATGAGCTGAAAGTCATGAAAGATCAGTACCTATAGTTAGGCTTAGACTGGCTTGGGGAATTTCCCGGACCGTTTTTTTAATCAGTGGTTTTTTTCCCTCGTACAGCAGTTTCAGACCAGCCGGCCTGGCTGTCCAGGGGTAGGGCTCATGTCCCGCTGAGATCGCGGTAATTTTATTCGGGCATATTCTTCACTGTCCTCGGGCAGCAGTTTTCCTATGAGGTTGCCCGATCGGGCCTCTGAAAAATAATATTTGGTCGCGGCCGGATGATGCGCGGCGGCCGTGTACACCGTGGCATTCAACCTTCTGGCGTTCAAACACACTAGTATACATTCCGTTCTCTAAGAAAATCACACTTTAATCGTTCTAAAAAAAAATTCCATTTTCTTAGCGCACTATATATTATTACAAGGATGATTAACATGCCTATTTGTTCATGAAAATATCTTGGGATTTGTCTGCATAGCAAGTACAACCAAGATGACTTCCTTATGTGTAGTTGTGTATATGATATGGAAATTCCTTACACTGCTCCTCAAAAATATATCGTATCGGATCGGTTCGGGCCGATCATTTTACAAAAATCTCGTATCGTAAGAGTTAGGATGGAGATTTGGATATTAATGTACTACAGCGGAGAGAATAATAGATGGGTCGGGCCGATACCGATAAAACGTAATCGACATCATTAAAATAAAAAGTCACCTTTTCACTCTAGACCTTTCGTAGTTTAAAATGCACAGTAAGAAATCTGTTAATGATCTACTCTATATGAAATCGCTAGAATGATACATTAAATGGCTGGGCCTCAAAATCTCTCATTCCACCTTTAAAACAAGCAAGATCTCCATGGCAGGAAGCAAATACGAAAATGAGCTCAATATGTGCAAATAGGGATGACACAGTGCATGGGTATTACTTGCATGCACCACTACCCTCATGTTTCACCAAATTTGGACATTACAATCTGGTAGAAGTTCACATTTTAGTAATGAGCCAATCAGAGCAAATATGCAAATGAACTCATTAATATGCACAATTAATGATGACACAGCACATGGGTATTACTTGCATTCCCACTACAAACATTATCAAGTTTCATCAAATTTGGATATTAGGATCTGGTAGAAGTTAACATTTTTAGTTATAAGCATTAACCTTGTTTGAAAAGTAGTGAGAATGTTAAGGAGACTTAAATCCCCCTTCTGCTAAGCGCTTGGGGATAAAAAAAAGTTTATGTAAATAGCTGTTGTAGTGTGCATTCACCACAAAATGATATTATATTGCCAAATCAAACTAACAAGTCATGTTCCTGTGTAATATTTGTATTATGCCAGGAAAACCGATTTCAAGTAGCAAGAATTGTTCATTTATAATAATGACTTATTTAAATAGAGCACACAGATGTAGTATTTTTATTATATTAACTTTATACTACAAAGATGAGTGTAGATGGCAAGAATACTATTATGAATTAAAGCACACTAGAATTGATATAACAATAATAGACCCAGAAAAATGTTGACCTAATAAATCAACTTTTTTTTCTGCCAATTATTCTAAACAATGTTTTGTGCATAATTTATAACCTTAGATTATGCCTATGACTACATTACTGACTGCACATCTATATTTGAATATATATATATAATCTCAAGTGTGAGTACAAAGTGTGACACTAGTACTGTAATCATACTTTCAGAGTTAGTATTTTCTTTGTTTCCATTATTTCAAATACTAATGATGCATGCATGTGATATTTGACAATCTGTGATACATTTTAAGTACATCTTTTAAACCTATTTATGATCAATGAGCATGATTCGGGCCATTCTTCGGTCACGTTTGTGACCTAAAAAGGGGAAATTTTGATTTTCAACCCATTGCTGTTTTGCCAACATAACTAATCTATTAAACTTTTGGTTATAATAAATAACTTTAGTCAAAAACTAACTAAAAGTCATGTTTTCACTTTCACCAGATTGGTGATTTTGTCATGTGGGGCAAATAAAGTTTGGTCATGTTTGTGATGTCAGAGAAAATGGAGTTTTTAGAATTGAAAATTCAGCTGTAAATTCTGTGATTATTTAAAGTACTCGCATTCTTATAATTATTTCAGAAAGACAATGGTACTTTGTCATTACAACAATGTTGGTAATTAAAAGTAACAAGCAAACTTTACTTGGTAATTAACAAATTTATATCACTAAGTAGGGTCACATGTGTGACATGGTGGTTACGTGTGTGACATCTCCATTAACTTAACACAAAATTGGTGACCATTGTTAATGTTCACCAAAAATGAAATTGAATTGTAAGAAAAGCTTGTGTATTTCCATATTCTCAACTATTACAAACACTTGCCTGCTAAATTGGCAAATTCACCCAAAACTTTTAAAAGACACATGGAAAATTGGGTTTAAACCAGCCTTTATTAAAATTGTTTTCTTGTTTAAGCTGATCATAATTCATATTTAAACTAATAATAAAAGTTAACACTGCTACCTTCTTCAGTATGACTAGAAATTTATGTCCTTCAAATAGACAAATGGTGAGTGCCAGTCACATGTGTGACAGTAATTAGCACATCAACAAATTTTGAAAGAAGATCGATCTTAGGATCTAGCAAACTATACCTTTTCGAAATCCTTGTGTCATGACCGATAATTTGCGACTACTTTCAATTACTTAGAATTTTGAACAAAAGATTATGTATCCTTTGACATATTTGGACTACACAACATTAAACTATGGCTTTCAAAAATAGAATTGCATTAAAGCGGTGCTGGCACATTTTCACCAAATAAGAAATTTCTTCAATTTGCTCTCAAATGATAGTCTAGGCCATTGGAAGAATAGAGATAAATTTTACACATAAAAATAACATACTCAAAAACAAATAGGGGCGTTAATAAGAGGTTGAAGACGTCCAGGTAATTTGCAGGCTAACTTTTAAGTTTTCCTTAACTTTGATCTTAAAGTATCCATATATATTACATGGATATCATAGACTAGTACTCATTGATATTAAAACCACAAAGTCACAGACTGGACAATCAGGGTGCATGCCGTGGGAAAGATGCATACGGGGTGTGTTTTCTTGTGTTAAACGCTATTTTCGTCGTCCGCGACATTAATTATAAAATCGTTCTATTTACCCATAAGGACGCTGATTTGGTCTTAATCATTTCAGGTGAGGACTAATGTGTATAGAAGCTTTACAACCATGCAAACATTTTGAGGGCACACTGTTTTTCAAATGTGCCAGTGTCTCTTTAATATGCAACTTCACTTCTGTTTTCTTTAATCATGTTCTATCATTGTGCCACAATAGAAGTTCATTGACTAATCAGTTTTGTCTGTAAATGATTTTCCTGGAAAATATTTGAAAATATGAAAATTAGATCATTAATATTTATTACCTGTTCAGAAATGTATACAGCACATGACCTCATGTTCTATCACGTGCAACATTTGAGGTTCGTTGATTATTCGGTTTAGAATGTAGAGTGAATGAATTAATTTTGATGGCCACATCCATCCATCCAGGCAGGCAGGCAGGCAGGCATTCATTTGCATGATCACATAGGCCCATATAGGCCAAAAATTTGCATCACTATAAATAAGCCAAAAAGCTGCATCTGTTAATGTGTATGCAGAAAACAAAACATATAGTTAGGGGTCATATTTCATCCTGTGGGACTTGTTTATTTTTCTACAGGAATTTGTAAAGAGACACTGGCACATTTGAAAAATAGTGCAACTCTAGATTTTGTAATTAATTACATTAGCCCTCACCTGACTTAGTAAGCCCCAATCATCGTCCTTTAAGGGTTAACTGAACGATTTTATAATCCATGTTGCCGGTGACATTAATTCAGCAGGCAACACGGAAAGGTGTTAAACACAAGCAAACACACGCCGGAGTTGATCCCCACGGCATGCACCTTGTTTGACCGGTCTATGACATTTGTGGTTTTAATATCAATGAGTATGAGTCTATGATATTCATGTGATAGACACATTTGCTGATTAAGTTATGGCAAACTTAAAAGTTAGCCTACAAATTACCTGGATGTCTTTCTGTTTTGGCTATGTTATTTTGATGTGTAAAATATATCTTAATTCTTCCAATGGCCTAGACTATCATTTGCAAGCAAATTGAAGAAATTTGATATTTTCTGAAAATGTGCCAGTGCTGCTTTAATTACAATTGAGGCACAAAATGATACCAATTTCACTGAGTGTGTACTTACATATTATGCAAAGTATGACATAGTTATTCAACCTTGAAACATGTCAGGACTAATTCAATGCTTCAGCTTCCTTTATCATTCTACAAAACATTTAAGATGTCAAAAACAGTGAAAAAATGCAACATTTCATCAATATTCATGATGGCATCTAAGATGGGAAAATATTGAAAAAGCTGTATATATAGGGCGAAAATAATTACCATCTGTAATAAAAAAAAATGGTAGCAGTACAAATTAAATTATGAAATACAAGTATGTCTCAAGTTAGACAATATATAACTTTGACAATAAGGAACTTGTATCTGGTGTATTGATTTTTCTCAACATACTTACAATGGAAACATACTGGGAATATGCCTCCCATTTAAGTTTTAAAACCTACAAAATTGCGATACAATGAATTTAAGCATTATAACAAATAAAATATTCAAATACAAATAACCGGTGATCACAAACAGCCTTTGAGTTAAGGTTAGAGAGCTGACCTCATTTTGATTGCAAAAAATAGCAAACATGAAGTTGCTACTCATGAAAACAAATTTCTATTGTGAAATTTTGTGTGAAGTGTGTATCTACAATAAAAAATGCACAGGGCATTTTCTGATATGAAGGATTTTGTAGGTGTGTTATTTTGACCGATTGTTTAATTGCTGAAATATGAGCTACATCTTTATTTTTAAAGAAAAATTATAAAACAATGCATGATATCCAATGTCAAGAACAAATTTGTGCCTTTAATACACATATATTAAAACCAATAAAAAGGCTAATCCTGTCATGACGTTACACCAAACTACTTCAGACGCAAGTATGACATTGGTGGATTTTGTTATGATACAGAACAAACTTATTAAGGGACCCAGAAGCATGTCCAGAATTTAATTTATATCAGCTACAATCATGGAAAAAAAAATAGTTGCCACACTTGATACAATATATGGCAACAGTCCCCATGCTCACAGCTGAAATAAGAATTGGGCAAGTCATTGTTCAATAGCGAGCAGGGGTCTTCCTCTTTGCCATATCCTTCCCCATCCCCCATCAATCAATGTTGGGGGACCTGGAGAGGTTACTGACAACATGACTCGGATCAACATTGCCTTGGGGAGAGGGGGTCGCTTTTCCCCGAAATCGGACAAAGCGTGGCAACATTTTTTTCCATGATTGTAGATGTCAACATGGTTGGTTGAGACAGAACCATAGTTATCTTCCCATACCAGTTATCCAAAACTTTGGATTGGGTGCTCAACAATTCTATGGGTGAAACCAATTTTTCTGGGTAATAGATACAACTTTCCATTGCCTATGCAATGTTTCCTGGCTTGAAACATTCACCATCAGACTCAAAAGTTGACATATGGGCAATTATGTAGTTGCAGACGTACATTTCAGAGACTGAGCATATATGCTTTGAGGACCAGTCCTTCTAAATTATTCAGGCTTTTCGACTTTTGTATTTGAAGTATCTCTGATAAAAGTATAAAAGCTGAAAATTTAATTCCAATCCCATTCTCAGTAAGCATAATTTCTAGACAATACATACCTAAATACATATATAATTCAGGCACATGGTGATTTGTAGGTTATACAATTTTGGCCGACAGCTGTATTTGGTCTCCATCTTGAATTTATCCCATGTCAATAAAGCATAAATATCAGACAATAGTTTATAATGGTCAAACACATCTCATTTTATTGTAGACACTTTATAATAATTTGGGATTATGTATCCTAGTATATACATACAGTAATTTGGCCACCATCTTGAATATGAAGAACTGCCAGATATGAGTTTAATAGTAATAAAGAAATATATTCTACAACCAGGCCCGTACGCAGGGGGGGGGGGGGGCGTGCGGGTCGCACCCCCAAATTCACAAAAGGGAACAAAAGGTCCACTTTTTGCTGATTTTTGATAAATAGGTCCCAAATTTAGAGCAATTTTGACTAGAAAGTCCACTTTTTAGTGATTAAATATTCAAAAAGTCCCAAAGAGGACGTTTTTAGGGGGGTTAGGTCTTTTTTTAGCAAAAAGGTCCACTTTTTTCCAAAAAAGGTCCACTTTTTCGAAGTCCCACACCCCCCCCCAAAAAAATAAATCCTGCGTACGGCCCTGTCTACAACTTTATTTACACCTTCATGGTATTTCAGCATTTTATGATACATTACAAATGCTTATAAAAATTGGTACCATCGATACTTTGATTAGGCCAAATAGAAACCAAGTTTTTATCAGAAGAAATGTGAAAAAGGTCAATGCAAAATGCATTTGTTTTTAGTTTGGAAAAATGCTGATGTGAAATGATTTTTTTAATATTTTTCATTTTTGACCCAATTTTAATTTTTTTTGGGCTGATTCGCAGCCAAATTTTCCTTTTTTCTGAAAACAAATCAGGTGAGCAAGAGTAAAACCTACAAAAAGAAATAGTGCACTAAAAACAACTTTAAAAGCAATGCAAATCTTCTGAGACAAACTTAACTGGCTGATGTATATTGGAAACCAATAGAAATGAGAAAACAAACATGCCCACAGGAGCTATTTTTGCCACATATGGCACTGGACTATAATCAGTGTGTCTCAAGTTCACCAGATGATATGTCACACAATACGTTTAGTACTATAGGTACTTTTGATGTCTATCCAACCAGAAATGGGCAGTAAGTTGGCAATTTAAAGATGAGAAATGTGCAAACAGTAAGCTTTAAAATGTTGCATTGCATATGTTACATTTGAGATTGGCATATTAGTTTTCTATTGATTGCTTGTGGCGTATAAAAATGGCCTGCATCTCAAATATTGATTTGTTGTCTTCATGTCACATTCATGGTTGTTGGTCATATAGAGAATTACTTGCAGTAAAACAGCAAATGTTGCATTAAAGTTCATGTCTTAATTTCATGAACACACTCACATTCACCATCACTTTGACAAATCTCTTGTCGAGCATGACAAGAAATCAAAGGGTCACATTCTTATCACCATAGCAACAAATCTTTTCACAATCCCCAGCAACTTTTCATCATGTTCACAAAGTCATCATCATGGCTTGTCATGACGCTCATCCCTTCAAAGTAATCATCAAATTCGCCAAAGGATATCTCATTACTACGGTTATTGAAGAGTTGTAAAAATTCATCAAGGACCTCAGCTGCTGTTGCAAGACCTAACCAGAAAAAAGAAAAAAAACAAAAACAATCAGCTTTATGTATTTGTCAAAACAATGAATTAATGTTGAGTTTATCGTGTTTTCTATAAATAATTTTCACAGTAAAGTGAACTTGAGCAGAGATCTTGAGCTCTATCTTTAATTACCTGCATTGAAGATTAAATCTATTTAAAAACATTTGTCACCCACATGACCATGCTCTTCCCACCCACATGCCATGTTCTTCTCATCTAAGTTATATAATTTAAATTCAAGTGCATGATTATGTAATGAGAAAAAACAAAAGATATCTCCAAAGCTCTTACGATTTTGAACTTTCACTTTCTATGGAGTCAAAGTTGCATTCTTTCAATGATTCATTTGCAACTGTATACGCATATCTGAAAATCAGTTGCATAATGATTTACCAATACCTTTTGGTAGGACCATCTCTGTAAGCTGTAACTTAACTAGTCTGTTCGCTGATATGAATCCAGGTTTTTTTTTTTTTTTATAGAAGCAGCACAGACTCATTTTTTAACAAATATAAAATTCCTTCAATTTTAGTTGGGTTATCTGGAGCAATTCTGTGACCGTGGAGAGCAGAGCATTATTTCTCAGTGGATTTGTCTTCCATGAAGGTTATGAACAAATTTAGCAGGGTGCCCCTTGCGAAAGTGTGGGCGAAATTCAGGCGGGGGAATAATCCATTATACGGGGGAAAATGAAAAATACTTGGATTGCTGTAAAAGGTCACCAAAGTGTTCGTCTTGTTACAAGGATTAAAAAAAGGTATAGTTAGTAGTACCTACAATGTATGGTTACGGAGGTAGAAGGCAAAAATCGTCAAATGTCAAGGTCATCACCAAAGATTTTAATCTTTGACATTTGACGATCTTTAATACTGCATCGATTTCCTTAAAAATGGTCTCAAATTGTTAACTTTTCCACAAGGATTGCAACAAAAGTAATTGGCACTCTCTTTTGTATTTGGTTATCGAGATAAATGACAAACAAGGTCAATGCCATTGACCTCTATTGATATTGATAGAAATACACGGTTCCCAAAAATTTTCCCCCCCTAAAATTCAAGAACATTTCGTTGCATAACTTCACTTAGAACTGCATAATTGGAAAATTTTAAAAAATTTTGAAGAGCAGAAACATTTGGCTCTGCCACAAAACTTGTTGCTTTTCAAAAAAACACTTTTGGCATCAACACACACACAATGATGCATGTCGTCAGAAAAAGTGGCACTTTACCGTATTCAAAGGTGTAAAGTCAAGAAATTATCAATTTACTAACAACAATTTCATTTCCATATTCATTGCGGTCTGAAGTAAATAAGCTTAAAACATTAACGCATAGGTAAACAAATAAACAAGACAAATATGCAGGAAACAAACAATGAGATGTAAGCTTTACATTCATCAGTATCAAATAATGTCATTTTTCTTTGCTCTTTTTCATGAAAGAAAGAGGTAATGTTTGAAATGCCTAGTTTCAAATCAAAATAAGTTCATTTGTTTTGTCATCCAGGGTGAGACTCAATAATCAATGTTTCCTCCATCTGCACTGATGACATCATTGTAGCATTTACACATGCTGTTTACCAATGTTCTGTTGATGAATGTGGTTCCATGCTCGCTGGATAATTCCACCACGTTGGGCCAGTGTAGCCTTCTTTTATGTGTCAATCTGCTTCACATTTTGACTGGTGTTGCTTACACAAATTTCATCTCATTACTTGTTTGTTTGTTTGTCTGCATATTTGTCTTGCTTGTTTTATTTGTTTGCCTATGCATTCATGTTTTAAGCTGATTTAGTTCAGATCGCAATGAATATAAAGAAAGGAAATGAAACCGTTGTTGTCTTCACTTTAACCTTTGAATACGGTAAAGTGCCACTTTTTCTGACAACATTTTTGGAAAAAGGGACTGTGTGCCAAAAGTGTTTTTGAAAAGCAAACCACTTTTGTTGCAGAGCCAAATGTTTCTTCTCTTTAAAACTTTATCCAATTTTCTAAACATCCAGTTCTAACTGAAGTTATGCAACAAAATGTCCTTGAATTTTAGGGGGGGGGCTTCTTTTTTGGGAACCCCTTATGTTAGACAGTGCAAAATACTTATGTTGCAGTCTTTGAAGAAAGACAAACAATTTGAGCCCAATTTAAAAGAAATTGGAGTGATATTTTAATATCACTACGATAAAAGAAGATATAACCTTTGGTGATGACCTGACATTTGATGATTTTTGCCTTATATCTCCATAACCATACGTTGTAGAGAGTATACAAATATATACTGACATGAGAGGCTCTGGTTAAAACTATGGTCCTGAGGTGACTACATTAGTGCTATTTTGCTGAGCGCCCCTCAGCAAAATAGCACTAATGTAGTCACCAAGGGACCATAATTTTAAGCCAGAGACTCGAATAGAGTTGGTATATATTTGTTTTATATACTTCATTAATAAATTTCCAGTTAACAATGATATAATTTTTGCATTTTCATTCAATAAATTTCGCGTCAAACAATGCATGAATGGGTGGTAGTAAGCATGCAATCCACTACGCGCAAATGCAGATGCGCTACGCGATCGCAGCAAGTTATGCGAATTAAGCGCTGTAAATAGTACTTCTGAAAAATGAACTATTTACGGGTGGGCGTGGCTTAGGGATACTATTTACGGATGGTGCTGATTTCTCGCTGCATAGTTGAACTATTTTTAATTACGTGATAACAGTTTCAACCAATAAACAATCTTAAATTTATTAATGAAGTATGTAATACAAACTTTACCTTTTTTTAATCCTTGTAACAAGACAAACACTTAGGTGACCTTTTTACAGCAATCCAAGCATTTTTCATTTTTGACCCCTGTATTATGGATTATCTTCCCTCCTGGATTCTGCCCACACTTTTGCGAGGGGCACCCAAGCTAAATTTGTTCATTAACCAATCATGGAAGACAAATCCACTGAGAAATAATGCTCTGCTCTCCACGGTCATGGAATTGCTCCAGGTGACCCAACTAATTGCTCTCAAATGATACACAAAAATGTGGGGGAAAATTACACACAAAATACCATATCATATAGTACACAGAAATCATGATGATGCCAAAAACACCCCACAATTTTAGCCTTAATTGTAGACATTTTAGTCATATTAGTGTTAAAACTTTACTTATTACATGAATATCATGCAGGGCCGTACACAGGATTTATTTTGGGGGGTGCGGGACTTCGAAAAAGTGGACCTTTTTTCGAAAAAGTGGACCCCCTAAAATGGTCGTTTTATCACCAAAAATTGGACTTGTGTGTCAAAATTTCTCTAAATTTTGGACCTTTTTTATCAAAAATTCAGCAAAAAGTGGACCTTTTTCCCCCTTTGTGGAATTTGGGGGTGCGGTCGCATCCCCCGCACCCCCTTGCGTACGGGCCCGATATCATGGATTCATACTCATTGATACTACAGACACCAAAGTGACAGGGCAGTCAAATAGCATACTGGCAAAGGGGATTCAACTACGATTTGTATTTTCTTGTCTCTTTAATGCAATTATTTTTTAAATGAGTCATTTTGTCACCTTTTACATATTCGGCAATTTTGTCTTCCACTAAATGTATTTTGAATATCATTAAAGACAGGCAAAGTTTTTGGATGTACAATGTAATATACCTGAATGTGAAATGGAGTGACCTATCAAACAATGCATATAAATTACGGGTCTCAATACTGGAAAAAGCACAATGAGTACACTGCATACAGCTACATACAGAACTTCATAACAAATATACTACTGTGCTTGTACACAAATTACCTACACAAAGACCATTTTCAACTAAAAATTAAAGCCACTATCAGTGATTTCTTCAAAATGTAAATAAATTGCACCCCTTTTTTTCATCAAAGTCTATTTTTTAGCATTGTTGTATTGAAAATTGTTGTAGTCAAGAAATTATTTTTTTGTTTACTAATAAAAGTCGGGATCTGACTTCTTTTAAAGTCTAGAAACAGTTTTAAATGGCATCTTCAAGACCGCTTTAAAATGCTTTTAAGTGTCTTTTTTTCACAAAGAACAGTAATACATTGAAATGACCTAACACTAGCAATTAAGCGACAAAATTGGCATTTTGAATTTTGGAAAAAAATGATTGTGGCTTTAATTACGACTCAATGACAGCTTAAAACATCAACAAAGTTTAATAACCTCTTTTACAAAAAGCTTGTCAACCAGCAACCACACGATTTACAATGTCTGCTGATGAATGCAGTTAGACTCAAGTTTGAAAAATGAACTGTATTAAAAGGTGTTTTCAGGCAACCTGTCAAAAGTTCCAATGTCCACAATATGTTTCACTGTGGGAACCCAAGCATACAGGGTATAAACCACAATATATTTGAGATACAGAAATAGAAATACCTCACTTTACAGCATCAACAGCAGAAGGAATCTATTATTTCAAAGAATGCCCCTTTAATCAGTCCCGCAGTTTACCTTTGGCACTAATCTGTGTACAACCCACAGAATCTACTGAAGTCTGCTTGTACTTGGGCCAAGCATTTGGCACTGCTAGCATTTTGAACATTTTCAAAGAATGTCTCTTTAAAACTCCGACATGGCCTTTGACCCCATATTGTGTGCACCCCCCCAGATGAAGCTTTAGGCTTGTGGTTTCAAACTACTAAATCTATATATAATTGGATTAAGCCAAATTAATTGGTCGAGCTATGAGTTGCAAAAACATTGGGCGAGACGCAGTCGAGCCCAATATTTTAAAACTCATAGCGAGACCAATTAATATTGGGCGTAAATAATCCAATTTTATCATTATCATGTTTTGGATCCGATATTTTCACACACTTGGACTCCTCAAAACATGATAATGGTTGAAATTGGGCCATTTATTTGGTACTTGCACCATTATAATATGCCCCTTTAATCGGCCCACATGCACAGCTGTTTGACCCCATGCAAAATGCCTCTTATTTTTTAGAATTTTTAGCAGTAGCGACACAGTTCTGACAAATGATTTAAAGCAATAACAGCACATTTTTGGAAGAGCACCCCCAATTTTCCGGATATTTTCAGATTTTTGCATAGTTGGCTAGTAAACAATACCTGTGAATGTTAGAGCTCAACATTCTCTATGTGTCGCAAAATAAGGAATTTTATAATTAGAATAATTAATATCGGAGATCTCTGATAATAATTCAACGGCTGCTGGAAACATCCTTCAATATGAAATAGCTGGGAAATTGCGCCATGTACGTGTCTACGGTCATCCATTAGTTGCTCTGTCTGTTCAGGCCCAGTGGTTCAGGCCAGTCAAGTTAGAGGTCATTTTGGCGAGTTGGCACTATTTTCAAGACAATTCACCATCATCGGGCGGACATAAATTTGGCATTTCCAGCTCCGCCATTAAATTACAATCAGGGATTTCAATTCAATTACAACATCGCTTCTTTTATGACAAATATGCATTTTTCAGCATTACTACTCGCAGGTATAGTTTACTAGACAATTACCTACACAACTGTGCAAAAATCTCAAATTTTGAAAATTGGGGGCACTCTTAAGGTGGCGTTAAGCATCAGGACTTAGTCAATGGGCCAGTTTTTAGGGTTTTTTTTTCATGTTTAATGGCATTAACATGTTTTCTTTCCATATATTTTCACAGAATCTATGTATATTTATTTTTTCCTCATATTTTGTTCATTTTACTTTTACTATGTTACGCATTTTTGACCAAAAACAATCACATGGGCTGAACTGCAAAAGGGCGGGTAATTTCGCGTATTACGCAATACACGTCTGTGTTATTCGGCACGCGCGATGTAATGAGCGCATCAGAAATGCCTTGATGCATCGATTCGATATGACGCATACCCATGGTAACTTGTATGCAATTGTAAAATGGTTGCCCACGTGAGATGATTTTGCAAACAGAATGGGATTTTAATTTCACGATTTGAGCCTCATAAATTGTTGAATTTGATCATAAGTATCCAGATGAAGTAATTTGACCTGGTGCAGAAGCACAAAAGGCCACAAAATGGAAAAGATGGATCAAAATTCTCTATTTTTCCTACAGTATTGAAAGATGGTGCATACAATGCAAAGATTTTTTATTGGCTTCCCACCTAAGTGCTGCCCTTAAGAATTTATAAATCAATCCAAATACTGCTTACATATAAAAGTTTTATATTCATTCATCATGACATCAGAACAGGTTTAAAATAACTTTATTATTAGGTATGGCCATTGACCCTTATAATGGCTCTGCTAAGAGAAATGGGGAAACTAAACCCCAAGCCACATCTCTCCCTGTACTAAGTACAGGTGAGATAAGAGTTAGGACCAATTTGCCCGAACGGGGAAAGCAGTTGCTTCGGCCCTAGCTGGGAGCAGGTAGAACAGTAGTGAGCAGCGTAGAGCACATGAACTGCTAAGCACCCAACTAGGGGGAAGCGACAAGGGGCCAGGGACAATGTCCTTGCGCTCATTGCTAATATTTCTGCATATTGAATTATCAAAACAAATTTTTGTATCCAACTTTGTGCCCTCTGCATGACAGTTGTAAATTTGATGAAATTTGTGACACTTTACTGTTAACTTGTGAAAGCACTTTAAACACTGCCCTTCTTTGCTTTTGAACTGTAGTTTCATCAAAAATCAAGTGTGTTCATAGAGTGAAAAAAAATGGAAGTTGATTAATAGAATTTCAAGTCATTTCATTTCCATTCAATGACAACATTGTAACACTGAATTACACACTTCAGTTTCAAATTATGCAATGCATAATTCAATCAATACATTTCAGTGCTATTTCAGAGAATCAATTATACACGATAGTTACATTTCTTTTATAATCAATTTATCCTTTACACTCTCAAAGATAGCATTAGGGAAGCAAGTCCTTTTTCCTGGAAAGGTGTACATCTCAACATATACAAATTTACTTCCAATTGTGTTTATCTGAAAGTCCTTGAATTTTAAAATCATGGACTTTTTCGCAGTAAGCTATCAACAGTTTCAAAAAAGTTGGGACAATAGTTTACTGTTGTGATCCCATGGTTTTACCAACTTCTATAACACACACATGCATGCATGCATGCATGCACACATGTACACACACTCCCTCTATCACACATACAGCCCACTCTGCTCTTCCCACATACAACCACTCCTTTTATCCTCATTAACATCCATCGATCCAACATACACCCACTCCTTTATCACACATACAACCAGTAGCGTAGCTATGATTTTCATATTGGGGGGGCTAGTGTCGCATCTCAACCGACAGAAGATGGGTGGGGGCCATGGGCCCCGCCTTAGGGCCCCTGGTGGGGTCCAGGGGCCCGCCTTAGGGCCCCTGGTGGGGTCCAGGGGCCCGTCTTAGGGCCCCTGGTGGGGTCCAGGGGTGAAGGCACGGGGGGGGCCCGGGGGGTCCCCTGAAAATTTTGGTTTTATATGCTTTAAATGTCTTCTGAGGGCTAATTCTTGCACGATTTTGTAAAATTTACTTGTCGCATGCTGACCATTGAACTTTAAACCTAAACTTTGCTGCCAATCTGGCCTGCAGGTGCCATGACCTGAATTCTTCAAGTGGACCGTCAGGCTCATCTCAACCAAATAGCATCTGGCTACACCACTGCATACAATCACCACTCTATCACACATAACATCCACTCCCTCCAGTGGCATACTCAGGATCAGCAAAGCGGGGGCGCAAAGCAGAGTTAACTTACTGTGTGTTATCAACCAACATGTTATACTGGTTCTCCTAACTCGTTACGCAAGTCGTTCTATTATACTTGGGTAAGCAGGGATTACATACAGTACACTATACTCTCAGTAATAATTGTTTGAACTGATTCGAACAATCTGCTGCGTGTGTGCGTGAAAGTCGCACTGCTGTAAACAGCGCATAAACACAAAGATAAAAATAGGCACGCGATACGCCCATGTACTGGTCGCATACACCGGTACTGCGTACGCTTAGTTCAGACAATTATTACGGCGATTATAGCCTACTTAACACAATAATAATCCTACTGGATTAGAGATCTGAGAATTAATGTCTCCTTGTCGATAACACGGCAGGTTTTAACTCTTCACCGTGCCCCACTCTGATGATTCTGGGTACGCCACTGCCCTCTATCCTACATACATCCATACTCTCTATCCCACATTGACCCATTCCATCTATCCCACATACATCAATTCCCTCTATCCCACATACATCCACTCCCTCTATCCACATAAACTCATCCTGATCCCACATACACACACACACGTCCATCTCACCCCACATAAACACGTCCACCACTTACATCATCATACACCCCTACACCCCAACTCCCTCAAGAGTCTGAGGCAGGCCCGTAGCCAGGAATTTATGTGGGGGGGTGCGGATTTGCCAGAAGTGGACCTTTTGCGTACCAAATAAAAAAAATTTTTTGGCTCGCTGCGCTCGCCGGTTGACCCAAATTTTTTCACTGTCGTTTCCAAATTCTGAAGGGGGGGGGTGAGAAACATGCCAACATCATCGCAGGGTTGAGAAACAGTATAATAACACCAGCCATGCTTAATGTAATAGTATTAACAGCTGCTTATTCATTCATATAGCATGCAAAACGACCCTTGAAACAACAAAATTTACACAAACGGCAAAATTTAACATTGAAAAGCGGACCTTCAACATCATAAAGCGGACCTTTGTCATTTTGGGGGGGTGCGTCGCACCCTCGCACCCCCCTGGCTACGGCCCTGGTCTGAGGCTTTCTAATACAATAAGCAAAGTGGGAACTAGCTTCCACAAATTAGCATTAAATATAAAGACACCAACACTCCCAAAATGACCATTATAATGGCGGTATTTCCATATTCTGAAGGATATGTGTCTGATTTAAAAAAAAAAACATCGGTCCTCAAACCGCTTGTCGCCTGCCATCGCGGTTACTGAATGATAGGCCTAACATGACCTTTGACATGTGACCTTGGACCTCATAAACAAATGAGGGTTTGCATGTAAATTCCATAAATCGAGTTTAGTTCCAATTGAACTTCAACTTTTCAAATGAGGTCAATTTTACATTTTACATCTTACAACTTGACCTCACATGACCTTTGACCTTGGTATATGACCTTTGACCTCATCAATAAATGGGTGATGCCATGTTGCACCTGTGACCCAAGTTTGGTTTAAATCCATCAAAGTATGAGGATATTACAGTCAAATGTTAACCCTTTTTCATGACAACAGGCATCAACAACAACAGGCATCAACAACAACAGATAACAACAACAGACATCAACAACAGTGGACAAATGATCCTCATGTGTCTTCCTGCCTTAGGGGCAGGGACACAGTAAATCAAGGAAAAACGTGACATGTTATATTCCAATGTTCACATTCCTTGGTTATTAAAGGGGGATGGGGCCCGATTAAAGTCATAAGTTTTTATTTGATGAATGGTCTTCACCCAAAACCCCCATTGTAAGTTTCGCGCCGATAGTTCAACCCGTTGATGTGAGAGCTAAACGTGATTTTGACAATCCCCATGCTATGCGTACTGTGCAAAATTAATATGGGTCGACCAAAAAGGGGCACCGTTTCGCCTCATTAACAACCAAACCCAACGTCCTTCAGCCCTAAAATTTAACAGGGTAATGAGAAAAAATAGTAGCTTCTTCTGATACCAAAAATTTTGACCCCTACGGTAAAAGCTAGGGTCCCTGGGGACGAGGCTAGTAGCTGACTGGCCATGAGACCTTTAAAACTTCCAATACTTATAAAGCCCAAGACCATTTGCTTGGAACTTGCTTTACTCACATGGAATGGAAAGTCTAATTGTTGCCATTTTCAAAATCTGATATGAATAAAATTGCTCCTTGCTCAATATGACCCATGTCCATCTCCAAAGTCATCATTGTCCATCCCCATAGCCATCAATCCCACTTTTGTATTTATCTGCTGTTTTTCTACTTTAATATATAGCTTCTAATGTCTTTTGCTTTGCTTTTCCGCACCTTTATTTCTTGTTCTTAGTGTCCTGTTCTTGTATGCTTTTTGTTAAAGTTGCAGAAACCTTCTGAGGGCAGATGCCTGCAGGCTCCGCATTATTCAGTGTCCTTGTATATAATGCGCCTTTTAATCTTCAATATTTTGTCATCCACTTCTACAATTATTATGTACCTAACTACTTATGCAATGGAACTTTTTCAAATTTATTTTAACCAAATATAAAGAGCATTAATAATATTTCTTTAATTATTATACATATTTATGCTTTGGCTGTTTGATAACATTAATATAATTTTAATGCCTATATCACTTTCAACACTTACTTTACTACTCTACTCTGACAAGTTCAAACAGCCCACAGGTATATGTCTCCTGTCTGTCTGTGTGTGTTGTGGTGTATGTGTGTGTCTGTATGTATGTATTATGTTCTTACAATAGGTGTTAAGTTGGTAATTTGCAAGTACTAGTGGGTACCATTATTGAGGGTTTTTTTATATTATTTCCTATAACACAGAATAACTGTATTCAATATGAGGTTTATTCCGTTCAAGAGTAGAAAAGAGGATTTTTTCTAGTTTGTGAATAAACATACGTAATTGCAAATACGACACATCTTATACCATTATTTTTCAATGAACGTTAAATAGATCACTATATGAAAAGCTTGTTTCCTAAAGAATAATAGAAATATGTCAAAATAGATCGGTATGCAAAATCGTTTATTTTGGGATCTGCAAATTAGAACGCTATATCAAACCTGTGTATATGATGGTGATCTTTAAAATATACTAGCATGTGAATACTGATTATGATTTTTGAGGGAAAGGACTAAAATCTATAATTATAATAAATTAATTAATTAATGTATATTGTAGAAACTCTCGAAAAACAAGGTAATTAGGCATGCGAATTTCGCAAAAACCCACCCTCATAATGTGGAAATATGCCGACATATGTGATACGGTTGCACTATCAGAGGGTGATTTGAACCAATCCCATAATTCATGCATGTGCCTATATTATTCAGTACAAAAAAACTGTCTACTGAGTGATAAAACGTGTTCAGAAGCTTAATAAACCACAAACTATTTTAAGATCATGCTATAAATTAAATTACCTAAGTACTAGTACTTTGTGGGCTAAATGAGTGAAAAGTCCTGGGTATTTATGTGTTAAGAATAGATTTTGTGGGATCACATTACCTTATGAGGTGAAATTTCCCCTCAAAACTGGTGCATTGTTGGATTGCCTCAATACATCCTCTGGGCCACAATATCAATACACCTGGCACAAAACAAAAAAGTATCCTCGGCATGTGTTCCGATCCAGTAATTTTGCCAAACTTTAGGACCATTTTGAAAGTTTTTTTCGAAATACACACTTTGTGCCTAGGTCTTGCTCTTTCATTTTAACACCTCGCCTGTAAAAAAGCATGCAAACATGACGAGATAGAGTGCCCGAAGACCAAACCCCCAAACCAAAAGTTGCATTTTTTTGATTTTTTTCAATGGTCAATGTACATGTGTGGTAACAATGTCAATATACGCGTGTTATGATTTTACACAAAGAGATTGCCATATGAATGAGCGAGAAAGCCCTACTTGCAATATTGATTGTGGTCCGTGTGTTTCTTGTCCCAGTACACTGCAATCCCATTGGAAAAATCCAAAAACTGCAACTTTTGGTTGTTGGGGGTTTGCGTCTTTGGCGTTCTATCTCGCCAGTTCTGCACGTTTAAGGGGGGGTTTTTTTACAAGCCAGGTATTAAATGAAAGCAAGACCTGACAATAAAATGGTATATTTTGAAACTTTCAAAATGGAGACTTGCATTCAATGTCTGATCGAAAAACATGCCGAGATACTTGTTGTGCAGTTGTAATTACACACACACCTTACCGATTATAATCCTCTTTTCGTCAAGTAGAGTGCTCGATCAGTAAAGAGAGTGGTGTACAGGTTGTTAACACTCCTTTAAAGCCAATAAAATAGGCTTTTATTTGCCATTTATTTCATTCCAATCCGATGCATAGAACTAAAGTGGTGCTTTATCAAATATGAGAGTGCAAAATGAACTTGGTCTGATTTTTGCCTCTAAGCATTTGAAATGCATGATGCAACATGAATACACTTAACTTCAGAGAACATCTTCTTTCCATCTTAAAAGGAAAAGAAATGGATCATGATGTTTTATTCTGTTGAAGGAAGACTTCAAAATTTCTGCCATTGTGTTTTACCAAGCACTCATCATTGAATCTAGCACAACGGCTCTTCTAACAAGAAAGTTGTTGGCTTGAATTTTTACCATTCTGGTCCGTTATGGATCTGTTGGGCTACTGGTGTCTTTATTTCCAATTCCGCCTGCTTCACTATCCATGTAAGCCTATTATCAGAGGTTTCATTTTCTTGTTTTTTTTTTGCCTGTTTTGTTGTTTGTTCTGTCTACAGAATCATAGGTTTCCTTGGGAATTCAATATGAAGCATCTGATTGTTTTTGGTTGGTTTGGTTTTAGCATTCTGTGTAATTTTGAGCGATTTGATAAGGCTAAGTCTTCTAATGAAAGCGAACTCACCGATTAATATTTTTTTAAAAACGCACACAAAAGCATTGCTGATCATAAAGACAATGTTTATACTTTATCGACCATAATGGAGTTCAAAAGGGATTAGCAATGTCTTCAGTAGGTTCAATAGTCAATAATTTCCAGTTTTAAGTATGTTACAAAATGTCTCCCCCAATCTTACAAATAAAACCAATGCAAATCGGACCAATCCGATTTTGCACTCTCTTTTTGACAAGCATATCGTTTGTTCTAAATATCAGATTGGAATGAAAAAACGGCAAATAAAAGCTTATTTATTTGGCTTTAAGAGGATATCAAACAAATACACATGTGCACTTTAGGTTTAAAAAAATGCCTTTGTCCCGAGTGTTAACATTTCTTTGGACAGCCTGTATACATTAAACTTGAAAGATGGCGAGTATAATTACTCCATTGTTTAGGCTACAGTGTTTCACTCGAAGGATCATCAGGTGTATGATATCCTGGGTGATCAACTGATCTACGAATCATTATTAGTTTCAGTGGCTTTTTCAGAGGCATTATATGGGGTATATCGAAATAAAGGAAACCAAAGTTCAATGTCAATTTATAAGCTACAGATTTCATAATCAAGCATTGTATGTCTAAACTAATGTCTGAATGTCGTCTTACCAATAACACCCTGATCATACCCAACACCATCGTTGCCTGAACAAAGCATAGCATGATTGTATGAGATTTTGACCACCAATTATGTTCCTGGAGTTTAAGTTAGGATGAATGTTCCAGACTATACCTTGATAACTTTTATGGAATTGTGATCAGCACTCAAAATAATGAACAGATCCACTCTGGATTGAATGTCACACCTTATGCTTTAGGAACACAACTGGTGGTCAAAATCTCAAAATCATGCTAACTTGTCCCAGAGCTGTCAACTGTGACATTGGGTAAATGATCAGGGTGTTATTGGAAAGAGGGCATTCTGATCTTTCTTAGACATGCAATTTTTGATTATGAAATCTGTAGTTTTCAAATTGTCAGTAAATGTTGGTTTCCTTTATTTTGATATACCCTTACTGCCAGCCTCGATCCCAAAAGAGAAAGACATCAGAAATATGGTTGTTCCCTAGCTAACTGAGAATTGGTCACTTGGCAAAAAATATTGCAGTCCGAGTGTCACCTGCCATCATGGTTTGTGAATGATAGGCCTCATATGACCTTTGACCTTGGCATGTGACCTTTGACCTCATAAACAAATGAGGGTTTGCATGTAATATCCATAAGCCAAGTTTGGTTCCAATTGAACTTCAGGTCAATTTTACATTTTCAGCCTATCTTACAACTTGACCTCATATGACCTTTGACCTTGGTATGTGACCTTTGACCTTGGTATGTGACCTTTGACCTTGGTATGTGACCTTTGACCTTGGTATGTGACCTTTGACCTCACCAACAAATGCGGGATCCCATGTTGCACCTACAACTCAAATTTGGTTTAAATCCTTTGAAGTATCTGGATATAACAGGCAAATGTTTACCCTTTTTCATAACAACAACAGAGCTAGAGTGGTCCAAAAGTTTACACTTTTATGTCTGCAAATTTCTCAAAAGTGGGTGGCTATATCACAATTTTGTGAAGATATTTATTAACTACAATATCTTGTTAGAACCTGGTGAAAACAGTGTTGAAAACAAAGATCAAATAACAAAATGGAAGCTGTGTAGCGAAATATGGTCAAAAACACTTTGCACAAATGCAAGTCTATGGTGCAATCATGATGGCTAACAGTAATCAATACCATGAACTGTAGGCCTACTCACTTAACAAACTACTGACCATGCACCCTTCGAGTTGTGTTTAAGTGTTTACCATTTGAAAATGAATGAGAGAATATCACTGTGAAACTGAACTTGAAATGCCCATTTACATAATAAATAAGTTGATTTCAATGGAGGGGGGATTTTAAATTGAAAGAGACTTGCATGTTTTTCTGCAATGTTTGCATGGTTTGGGACAAGATCATAAAGAAGAAATATTGCAGCCGTTTTATTTTTAAATTTATACGAGAAATTTGAAATAATTTGAGGTGCCTTAATTCTTACCTTTGTGGTATTCATTAAATACCAAGTCCCATGACGGGCTGCGTTGTTCAATGTATGTATCAATCTTGGATATAATTTGTGACAGTCAACAGAGTGTCATAGACTTACGTGTGTGCAAAGTGGTTTTTGACCTTTTTTCTCTAAATGGCGGCCATTTTATCATTTCAGCTTTGTTTTCAAGACCGTTTTCACCAGGTTCCAACAAGATATTGTAGTTAATAAATACCCTCAAACTATTTTGATATGTCTACCAACTTTTGAGAAATTTGCAGTTAAAAAAGTGGACCACTCTCTACATATGTACTTCAACAACATCAACAGACTACAACAACAGT
>JAMKCH010058062.1:0-18063 GCA_023653785.1 Ophioderma brevispina | reverse complement strand
ACAGAGATGTTTTCAAGTCCGGACTCATAGTCCACATACAACGGTTAAAGAAGGAAACTAAAGAATAGGGCACTCGATTTAGTGACTCTCATGCACATTAGTTAACACATTATTTCCGGGTCGCTATGGAGCCTGAATATGGCTCCGGCGGACTATAACACCGTGTAAAACCAGTTCTTACACTCTTGAAGATTCATAAAAAAAATCGGGTATCTTCAATCCCCCTGTTTCCATGGACTATGTCAAACGTAAGTAATCGCCATCGTTTCTTGAAGAGAGCAAATACTGCCAGACTTACATTTATCAGCGGACAGGACACAACTGCCACTAATCATGCCCGATAGCTGAAAGTCAACCGCCATACTGACTCATATTTTGCAAAACTGACTCACTCATATATATGCTGAGGATGTCGGGACAAATAAAACAATATCAAGTGGGACGCAAAGAGAAATTTGCTCTTTTTCCCAGAAGTTTGCATGTGTCATGTGTGTGTGGTGGGTGTGTGTGGGGGGTGTGGGTGTGTGGGTTTGTGTGTGGGGGTTGGGTGGGTTGGTGTGTGTGAGGGGTGTGGATTTGTGTAGGTGGGGGTGTGTGTGGTGTGTGTGTGTTTTTTTAATGTTTTAATTAGTGTTTTATTATTGAAATTCCTTTTCCTATACAATTTTGACACCACAAATTTTCATGAAGAATCTGGGAGCTGAAAAATCATGGGTGCATTTTTAAAAATGTAGTCTTTGGTGTTTTGTAAGGGACCTAAGTGTACAGGAGTAAACATTTAATAAAAGCTGTTTAAAATTGTTTTAAATTTAAAATATATACCAATCTGTTCGATTGCTGATAAGGTTTCCAAAAAGGTATAGTCTGTGTCCATCGACCTATTGTTTTAGTATACGGTACAATAGGCTCAAGAAAGTTCAGACAGTCCGAATGGTTCGGGTTGATTTGTTGAAACTGGTTTTACATCGTTCACTAGGTCATACTTAATAAGAAATATATAGTGTCTGTTGTTTCGCCTTTTCAAAGTGATATTTACAGGTAGGGCTATGATCTCCCGTAGACCCCCATGGACCACGCACTGTAAAAGATCACCGTATTTTATCGGTTGAAAACGTGAAAATAATTACGGTTTCCCATGAACCTTGCCCTTTCTTCCTCGGCACAAACTGTTACGGTTGAGCGTAAAAAAACAAGTTAAAACCAGCGTAAAAACAAGTGTTTTACGGTAAAGTACCGTTAAAAATGACTTAAAAAGCGGTAAACGTACAGTTTACGGTAAAATAACTGGCAACTAGTTTGCCAGCATTTTACCGTTGCCGTCCGTAAAAAATACGGTGATGATTTTTTGTTACACTGCCTGCCTATTTTGCCATTCGTATTATCATCAAACCTTCATATAATGAAGTGATGAATGTGAAATTTTACCCCCAGTGTGACCTTGAAACCTCTATTTGTTTATAACCACTTGAATTATAACCCACAGATAGGGCAAACTATAACTTCTGGAATCGTGGAAAGGCGCGGAATGATGGATGGTGTTATACTTTTTAAAACACATTTTGACCTTTTAAAATACTTTTTGATCTACGAGCGCCACACCACAAAGTATTATCCACATCCATGCACCGCGCACGAATAGACAGCCAGTGTCTGATTATCGCACAAGCGTGAAAATCCGAGTAACAACTACCGTTCCAGCGGGTTCATCAATGTGGGTTACATGGAAGATGTTTGTTTCTGTGCGGTGTGACATGTGTTATATTACCCTCAAAATTTTGATTAAGAATATTATTTTCTCAATTTTATTGAGAAAAAGATTTATCACGGGGAAAAGTACTTTGTTTATGAGTAAAAAGTGAAACAGGGTCCTAGCTGTGTTTGTGCAAGGGGCACCTGTTAGATAGATTGCAAATAGGAGAGTGGGAATTCCCAAGATTTAAACTCAGAAACTGAGTAACTTGTTTTTGCTTTAAGATCCCCCCCAAACACATACATGATCTGGGGATTCCCCCATGGAGTATAAATGTGAAATGATGCAATCCAGATATGTAATTTTGTGAAATCTGATTTGACAGTGCTAGGTTTGTTGATGCATGATGTGTGGTAATATCTATTTTAAGACTGTGGGACATTTGTGAAATAATGGTATGAAGCTGAGTTGAAAAAGTTTTGATTCGCCAGCAGTAGTTAACCAGGAAGCTATACAGGAAATTATTTTAGCTAGTTTTAATCTACAACAAGGCGAACTCGTATTTCGCGATGCGTAAAATATGCCCCGCGAATGTTGCGATCACTAACATGTGATAAATGCAACTTAAACACCCCACCCCCTCCCCAATACCCCACACAATACCCCTCCCCAACCCGCAACACACACCCACACCCAAAAATCCGCAAAACCCCACAACTCCCCACACCCACCCTCGTCCCCAACACCCCCGCAACACTCCCCCCCTCCTTAAACACCGCAACACAAAACCAAACCCACCCCAATACCCTGTAACACGCATCCCCTTTCCCCAACACCACGCAACCCCGCCATTCCCGCCCCACACCCCGCAAAACCCTCATCCCTCCGCAACATCCTGCAAAACTCCTATCACCCTCCCAAAACACCCTGCCAACTCCACACCCTACCCAACACCATCAACACCCCACCCCCTCCCCAAACCAACCCGCAAGTTCACCAACACCCTCTCCAACACCCCGCAATACCCAACCCCATCACCAACACACCGCCAAACCCACACCCCCTCCAAACACCCCGCAACAACCCAGCCTCTCCCAACACCCACTCCCTCACCAACACCCAACCCCCTCCCCAACACCCAACCCCATCCCCAACACCCACCCCTCTCCAACTCCTCACCCCCTTCCCCTATAGCATAGTAGTCTATTAGCCGAAGGAATTTTGCCTATCGATGTACCGTTTCAGAGATACGCAATTCGCAATTTAATAGTACATTTGCCATAACTAAGCCGCATATCACATAATTTCCAATTGCAAAAACGATGTGCCCCATGATAGGTTATTATCCAGCGCAGGAATTTTGAGTACCAAAGTTCGTTTCAAAAATATAGCAATTACGGTGATTTTTGCATATTAATAGCTATTTGCATACTCAATTTGCACGAAATACGACCAAAATCTAATCAGGTCAAGAACTTTTCAGCCCACTTCACCAAGTTACATAATTATACGATTTATGGAACTCCAGAAAAACTTGGCACAGGCCTTGCAGGAAAATTCTAATAAATTATGCGAATAGTACTTAATAGCATAGTACGGCCCCAAAATAATCAGGTCGAGAACTCATGAACCCGCTTCTTTTCCACCAAGTGACATCATTGTGCCCGTACGGAACTCCAGATAAATGGTATACAACCATGGGTAACATTTTTGTCAAGACGGACGAACGGACGGACCGACGAACGGACGCTGCTCATTCATAGTTCCCGTTCCGAACTCGTTCGGCGGGGACATAATGGTAGATTTGAGCTTTACATATTGCCAGGAATTATAATATGATGCCGCCGGAGCTTAATAGCTGCTATGTGGCTGTCGTCTTTTAAGACAGAAGAGGCTTCAGTTTTGGATCAAAAGCTATTCCAGTTTTGGTCCTAAATGCGGACATTAGCGACAGACTGATGTGGTAGAATACAGGGACTGGTGTCTTGCAGAATATTAGGGTCGTCGAGGGAACCCTCCGTCGTCTTGAACGCTGGACAACATACCTTCAGGCCTGAGAAGATCCCATGGAATTATTACTGAGGAGTTTTATGTTGAATTATGCGCTGTCATTTTGGAGTCGTCGCTGTGAGGACATATCAGCGTTGAACTGCAACGCTCTTGTGGACATTTCCGTGGACATTCTTGTTTAAATAAAGTATACATCTTATTAAGTGTGTGTTAATCTTACTATGTTGTAATGTTGTGTTGGACCTACCAAATCTTGAACCAACCAATTAAAGATCATTACAACTGTTTTATATATTAAAATTAGATCACTTGTGCACAAGGGCTCATGTATTTGTGTTGAAAGGTATTTTGACCTTTGACGCTAAGAGACGTCATAAACACATGGTAGATGCAGATCTGCTCCTCCGCATCATCGTCAGTCCACTGCAAACGGTGAAGAATAGCGACACTCGATTCAGTTGCTTTTACGACAACATTAGTTTCACACAATTTATTCCGTGGTCGTTATGGAGCCCGGACTAGGGTCCGGGCGGACCATATCCCTTTTACACCGGCAGCTGCTGAGGAGTTAGTTTCTGTGATTCAGGTACAACTATATGAAACTTTTGTAGACAAAGATTGCACCTTTTACTATAGATGTTGAATATGGTGTGCTGTGGGCAAGAATTGTCGATTTGGATAGAAGCTAAATATTGATGTCCAATGAAAGTATGAATGCCCCAAATGCGTTGGCTAAAGCTGGCTAAGAGCAGTTGCGTTCCTTTGTTGTTTATTTCTAAAGTGCTGTGTGTCCGTTGGATCTAGTCTGAAGCGTTTTCTGTGAGGCCATATCGCTTCTAATACAGTTTCAACGAGTAGGATCATACGTTTTGGTATTTGTTAGGAAAGAGACGAGTGGTGCCTCATAGATTTAACAAAACAATACAAATTTGAATATGTAACTTTACATTAGCGCATTTTGCCTAAACATATCCTAGACAGGGTAGCGGTAATTTCAAAACAAGGGTTCTCAAAGGGGACCAGAACCCCTAAATTTGAAAAACTGGGAGGCTTTTAACAAAACAGGGGTTTTTGAAAATCCCTTGATTTTTCTCCGAATCCACCAATGTGAATGGAGATCTTTTGCGTATGCGTCGAACCTTTTGAATCAAAAGTGTTAATAATTAATGACACCTTTTGAATACGGGCGGGGCGTAAAGGTGTAGTCTGTGTCACAGTATTAGTACTGCGCGAGAGCTTAACGTTATCAGCCCGTCATAGCGAATGCATACAAATGAAACTACCCCCCCATCTCAAATATCTCGGAAAAACGAGGGGTTCTATGGGAGATTTTTGCTCAGAGGGTCCGTTAATAGTTTTGTTTTAAATAGGTACCGTAATTGGGTATGAACCTATAGAAACTAGAGAGAAAATTGAAACCGTTATTTTTATCGGTTACTTCGGTGCTCGGAAATACGGAAAAGTGAAACGCAATCGCTACGGGCCGAAATCCCTGTTCCCACAATGCATTGCGGGATTATTCTAGTCTGAGAATATTTCAAACGCTGGTTTCAATTTACGTTTTTCATTTTAGAAAAAAGGCGTAAAGTAACATGGAACGATATAAGAGGAAGAAGTGAATCGCGTGATTATGGAATAGTCAAGCCCGTAACCGCTGTCTCTCACACTCGGCGCGCCGTGTTCGTTGTTGCGCAAGCACACGCGCGTCGTCACTGTTGGTGCGCAGCACAAGACATATAAAAATCTGTGGTCACGCGTTATGTTATCAGTGCTGCATTCCCCAGTGTTCCATTGTTTGATCGGACGATTTTTCTGCAATAATTATGCGAAATCAATCGATGGAAGAAACCATGCATCAAAAAGATTCCGCATTACTAATGCACAAAAAGTCTCCCGAGACCCTGTTAATTTGCTTAGGAAAAAGAGATATTTGCGTCCGTGAGATAGCATGTAGCATCAGTTGTTGGTTGTGGTTTTTATAAAAAAACCAAAAAGTAAAAACATGTAAAATGCACCAATCCACTTGTATTCTGTATGTGGAAATGTTCATACAATTAATATGCATTTAAAAAACAAATATGGTGGTGCCAAAACTATGATACTGAAGTGCGTATGCTCATTAAATACTTTGGGCACCTCGACTTTGGTTACGCGTTTCGGGAGAATCTTCGGGTCTGGGTTATATTTACGGCATTGATACGTACTTACTTACCGTACCGCCGACCTTTGAAGTTTGCACCCTTTATACTATACTTTTTTTTAAATTGTCTCAAATTATTATCATGATTCATGTGTTCCACCGCTTTCTTATTACCCCTTTCCTCATGCCTGCTGTGCAGCAGGTGCGGTATACTAAGGACTGAAGAAACAAAGATAGCCCCAGGGCATGTAATATAGGGGTGCCAAAATTCGGGTAAATTGCGCTCCGGGTACACGGAACGATTTCGGCGGGTCCCGGGACTCGAAATTTTTGTTAGTTTCCAAACCTTCGACTCCACCCGACTAATAACTAGAAAAAGAGCGAGTGAGCACCCCGGAAGCGGGACCACATGTTGACATACCAGTAGAACTCTTGTGATACTACGTTCAAACGGTGCCGAATTAATTTAAGAAAATCGCCCAAACTTACCGCCAAAAATTCGGAAATCAGCCATTTATGAAATCAAAGTAGATTTTGAACTATCAAAATTCAATAAGAATTTAATTTGTGTTTCAAAGAATGTGCTAAATAAACTAACTTGTAGAGGAACACCAACGGTCCCCACACTTACAAAAACGGGTGTGAAGATTTTAACACCAAGTCGGTGTCAAACATGTTGGGTAGTTTGTGGTGTTGAAATTTAGGACTTAACACCAAACGGTGTTGCTGCATAATTTTAATATAGATGTTGTGTTATCGTTTATGATATTTAGAGGCAATCAGTTATAATAGAAGCACAAAATAAAAAAAAGCAAGCATTTTCTACGAAAATATCAAACGTTACAAATATAATGGTACACCAAAGTTTGCGGCCTGGTGTAATTAACACCAGAGGGAGTGGTCCCGTATTGACTTTTTCCCCGGGAGAGTGTTAATTACACCAGTAGTGTCAATTGGCACCGGCAGTGTTAAAAAATGATTAAAACCCTATGTGGTGTAAAATTAACACCAAGCAGTGTTATATCATACATTGAAAACCAAAATTGGTTGTTAATATAACACTAAAATGGGTAATCTAACACCAGTGGGAGGGGTCCCGTATTGACTCCAAGGTGGTGTTAAAATTAACACCCATGTGTTTGAAGTAACACTACAGTTTTTGCAGTGCAGGCGCCTCGGGTGAATGTACTAAAATGATAGACTCTCCATCATAAACTGCAGCGTCCCACGTTAGCCAATCAAAAAAAATCATCGTCAATACATTCCATAAAACTACAGTTAACCAATCGGCCAAATGTAAGACCTAATGTCCACAGATTTCTATTTAATAAAATAGAAACAGAGTTGTGCCTCAGTCTGAAACACATTAACGTGCTAAGCATGCTCTGATAATGGCGTCGTAACCGAAACTGTCTTTCCTGCGCATTTACAAACACTAGGTTACTCACTCCTCGACATACCTCCCCCCTCACACCCCCCCTCCCCCTCCATTCCCCTCTCCCCTATATCCCCCACCCTTTTCGCTTCTCCAGCTCCCCCCCCCGCCGCTCCCCACCCTCCCCCCTCAACTATTACTCCTCCTCGTACCTCCCCTCAAAAGCGTTCCACCCCCCTATCCTTCAGCCCTACGCATTTTTCCCCTACCTCCGAAAAAATTTCTAATACCTGAAATGGCGTGATTATGTTAGTGCAACTTCCCCAATAATTCTCTCTTTTACCCTTCAAAATGCAACTCGTTAGATTTTAGTAGCGAAGTGTTTTCCTGTTTATCAGTACATGATTCAGATAATTTTCAACCGAAAACTGTGTGTTAGTAGCGATGTGTGAAGGTCTACTAAAGCGACATTTTACAGCTGAGGTACAGATGTTTATCATTTATATAGTAAATAGTAAAGATTTCAAGAGTCTGCTGCCAAGAATTATTTCAATGATATATTTACTGACGTGGTGACCAATAAAATTAAAAAAATATCAGGCATGGAAGATGTGCGGATTCATTCCTGACAATTTTGAGTTGTCAAGCTTTTATTATGTGAAGTTCAATCTGAAGAGACGGGTATTGTGCCTTCACTTGTAGTGTGTATGTTCCGACAGGTTTACCAACAAATCGCGGAATGAGATGTAAATGCAATCTGTTTTGCTTCATAAAAAATAATTAAATACCCAGGCTGAATGGTGATTAAGCCATAATTACGGCGTATATGAGCGGATCTTGGGATGGATGGCAAAGATTGTATTATAAATACGGTGAATTTATGTTTGAAGTATCACAGAAACAACGTGAATCTTGCCATGTGTTTCATAGCAACATAGGCCAAACGTCTGTAAGATTTACACGTTCGCAGTTCGAGTTGTACAAATAAAAAAGAGAAAAGTCGGATCATTCATTTACTTAAAAATCACATTTCAAAAATTACTAAAAATTTTAATTTTGACGCGATTTCATAAAAATTGCTCGCTGCGCGCAAAACGCAACTTAGCGCGAACCCTGAGCCTAGATAGTGAAAAAACTATACTTCCAGGTTGCTCATGCCCATACCGACAACATGCACCAATTGTGTGCATTATCATGCTCTGAAGTGTCCGATACGCGATAATCTCGGATCCTACGCATGATAAGCTAAAATTGGATAATTTGCGCCCAATATTTATGGTTAGCCTATGAGTTTTAAAATATGGGCTCGAATGCGTCTAGCCCAATATTTTTTGCAAGCTCATAGCCGACCGATAAATTTGGGCTGAATCAATCCAATGTTTTACAGAGAATGCATTGTGAAAGTTTGGCTCCTGTTAAATAACCAATCAAAAGTATTGACCTTGATACGTTTTCACCCATAGGCAATCTCTGTACAATGAAAAATCCGAACTGTGTGGAAACGAATTCATTTGAGATACATGTATTAGTTCGAACTAAGTAAGCTCCAAGAGGCCACAAATGAACACCTGGGACAAATTATGAATTAGGTAACATCCATTTCTAAAGGAGATGTCGTGGAATGCTTAAACATGTTGGAATATAGTTTTTTAAGGGGTGCTGGGAAAACCAATATAATCTGCAAACCAACAATAACAGGCTACACGGGCCTAAACGTATAGTAGAGTTGAGAGGAGCAGGCTCAATGTTCGAGCCACAACTCTTAACTTAACTTTTCCTTTCCAAGACCGCGATATTGTCACAAGTCAACGCATGTTTTTGTGAAGTTAAAAGACTAGGGATCGTGTTAATGGGTATGACTTTTTTAACAGGCAAACGGTTTATGACAGAAACATCACCGTAGGCTACTACAACTTTAAACACCATAAACTGATCACTGTTTATTGGCTGTTTAAAGAACTGGTGGACTTTCGAATTGCCGTCACATTTTCGCAACACAGGGATGCCAAAGTGGATTACCCCCCCCCCCCGTCAAAATTTAGAATGTCTTGGGCCGCCCACCGCCTGAAACAAAATGCATACATAGGGTGCTCCCTTTGTAAACGAGATTTTATATCATTTGACAATACAATGGTAGCCTACAGCACGCAAATCCGTGGTGACCAACATTAGTGTAGGCAATTTTGTCCGCTGCCTGCGTCCCATATTGGTTATCTTATTGCATTTTTCTTTTTAACAAAATTATTTTATCTACCCATGTGTGCATAGAATGCCGAGGCTAACGTTATCATTTTTGATCAATGCTGTGGATGATGTTTTAGGGTTTCTGTAGCTGTCACAACCTCTTCAGGAGTAATTCTGCCACCACCCTACGTATTCAACAACGTTAACGGAATAAATCGCATGTTAAAGGGTGCCGAATTTAAGTGGTGGCAGAATACTAAACTAATCATACCAATTGGGTTCTTAGGCAAGAAAACACAATTTGTTATTCACATTACAATGAAGGGGTGATCATTATCTGATTGAGAAATAGTCGATGTTATGTCAAACACATTGGTTTCTTCAAACTGCATATTCTCGAACCTCCGCCCCTGCGCCGCTAGTCCGAGGCTTGCGCTCTGACTAGCCACTCCATATTGGGTGGTCGTGTACTAGGTCAGAGCATGAAGGATATAGCTATTGCAGGGCCATCACGATTTTAAAACTGACATGTACTCACCGTGACTTACAATTCCAACCTTAAGGCTAATGCAATGATTCTATTTCTAACGGATGTGCAGGATGTCAGTGTACGTAGAGGATGTTGGCGTCATAATGATGCAAAATGAAAGACAATTGAAGGCACTAAAGTAAAGTATACTAAAATTTGCCATTACTAAAATTCCACATCGGAAAACTGAAGATTATGCAAGAAACATGTTTTCATAAACCCTCAGAATTGCTTTTGGTCCTATAAGTAGTTATTGTGATATCACACCAAGCGGAGTCGGAATATACCAAGTAGGAGGTCGGTAAGTGAGTATTTTAAAACTTTTTTCCCGACAGGTTTTCCGTCGGAAAAACACCGCGTATCATATGTACTCTAATTCGTAGCACCGGCTTCGCCCGGGGTGTTACGAGTGTTCGAGCTAGAACACATTTGTACACATCTCAATACAAAAGGTTTGAGTGATTAAATGTGTGCCAACCTGACAGGACTCCTGAAACGTGATTTGGAAGTGCTGCAAATGGTGCCTAAGGAGAGGGGCCCGACAAAGATTGTACAGGGTCAAATCTTTAAATTGACCCAATCACGTTGAAAAGCACTCCATGTTATGTGTCAACCAATACCATAGGATCAGAAAAGGTATAGTTTGGAATATGTACAGCCAAAGGTTTCAGAGTTCTATAGGCTAAAACATCAAAAATTAATAATAAGGGTCAATTTCGTTGTACAGGCGTCAAATTGTAAAGTTGCTCCGATTTGGATACACAACCAGTTGATCGTCCCGCCCGCCCTCAATTTGGAGGCTGGACCGGATTTTTTGTTAGTTTTTATTTTTTTCCAAAGCAACAACACCATAAAAAGAAGGCTAAAAGGGGAAAAAAGTAACCAAAAATATCGGAGAATATTGAACTTCACACCTATCTGTTAAAGAGTATCCTCATTTTGTGAGCAATTTCTTGAAGGCTATGAAGGAGGCGGCAGAGAAGGGGCTGAGTGCGTTGAGAGAGAATCCAAACAATTTGTATAGAGAGTGAAAGGCATGAAAACGGACGGAAGAGATGTCGAGGGGGGGAAATGTATGAGGAGAAGTTAGGAAAGTTGATTTCAGTGAAGAGAGATAGAGGTAATTCTGGAAAGGCTGCTGTGGTAGAGGCTGATGTGGTTGGAAGGGCAGTTTGAGAGGGTCAGCGGGGAATAAAGTGGTGAAGCAATAATGAAATGAAAAAATAACGGCAAGTCTGGACCCTCAGGTGAGTGCTGGATATTATTGCGAGTGGAGAGATAAGATTGGTGTGATGATGTAGTTGTGGTCGAGAGTGTTTAGTGGAGGAGGATGCTGAGAGTGGGCCGTTAGTGTGGTAGTTCCAATTTTAAAGGAAGGGGAGATCATGAGTTGTGGCATATCGGGGTGTGAAGTTGTAAGAGCATGCAATGAAAATTGTGGAGAGGGTTCTAGAGACTAGGATTTGGGAAGACTAGGGGGGAAGTGGATGAAATGGCCATTTGGGTGTAGTAGGCCCGGGAAGGTAAACGATAGATGCAGACTTTTTTGAGGAGTTGGCAAGAGGAATAACGACTAAGGGAAAAAGCTGTATGTGTTTTATAGACTTGGATAAGGCATTTGATAGGGTAACTAGGAAAGTTTGGATTGGCGTAGGAACATAGAGATACCAAAGTAAGGGGGTTAGACTGATGAGTTTGTAATGAAGGAGCAAGACAAGAGTTAGAGTGGGGTCCTGAGGACTTTGGAGGGAAGGTGGGTGGTGCATCAAGTTCTGGACTTCACCATTGATTTTGCAAATTTGATTGATGTCCAGAGAGTGGTAAAAGAAGGCTATGAGTGAGATGTTGTATGCTGATGACTTGGTTTTATGGCGAGAGCAATGGATGGATGAGGGAGAAGTTTTTAGGAAAATGGATGTGGCTTTTGAGAGTAAGGGGTCTGAAGGTAAACCTTGGTAAGACAAAAGTGCTGGTGAGCGGGATGCAGAGGGAAGTGGTAGTGAGTAAGGTATACCCTTGTGCCGTGTGTGGGATGAGGGTAAAGCAAATTCAGTGTGGTGCGAGAAATGGTGCGGAATGGATCCATGAAGAGAGTGACCCAATTTTGACAAAGATTTTATGTGAGGAGGATGGCAAAAGGAGCCTCGAGAATGGTGGAACAGGATGAAAGATTGTGTGATGAGTGGAGTCCTGTAAGGATTTTTTCACATACCTTGGGGAAGGTAGTGGGGGGGTGGATGCGAGGTAGCTGTGACAGCTCGAGTGAGGTATGTGTGGGGGAAGTTTTCGTGGAATGTGGGGATTTTGCAAGTTGAAAGATATCCTTTTGAGATGAAAAGAACGAGTATAAGAGTTGTGGGAGATCAGTGAGGCTGTATGGGAGATGTGTGCCTGAGTGAAAATGATATGGGGATTCTGGGAGGACAGAGAGAGCAATGATAAGAGCGATGTTGGTGTGAACTGTGAAGTTGATGGATAGATAAACTGAGGATTGAATGCAGATGTTGGGTATGGAAGAGGCGATGGACCGGTTGGCAAAGGCGAATAATGTATGTTGGTTTTGGCATTTGTTGAGGAAGAATGATAGCATGCCTAAGAAAGGGCGTTTGAGTTGAGAGGGAGGATTGAGGAGGAGGGGATGGACTCCAAAGAAGACATGGAAGAAGTGGAGGAGAGTAGTGGGTTGGGTTGAGGAGGATGCATTGAATCAGGTGAATGGAAGGAAGGAGTAAGGGCAATTGCTGCGAGTGTGTGGTGAACCGGCCACCCCCGGTTACGGGGAACAACCCCGATTAAAACTTTGGTTTTACTCTTCAACCTTCTTGCAAATACTACTATTTCCACAACGCAAATGCAATCTTCAAATATATCCGGTGGCCATCTTAGATATGGCGGCCATCCCCCTTGACAAAAATAATAAAGGGCCCCTACCAACTTTTTTTCAAAAGTATGGCCGATCAACTGTTTTATGTTTTACTTGGCCTAAGCTAAAATATAGAATAAAATTTTCCATCACGATACCCAGGACCTTCATAGGTCTTCAGATTACAAGACAAGCCGCCTATGTACGCACACCACACAACTGCAACTCACTGGCATAAGATTTTAGTTATTTTTTTTTTGTAATACTTAAAAATACATTACCAGAATAAAGCGCACACATACATACCATATAATCTTCTTGATTGAACAAGGGTTACCTGGCAGCCTCTGAAAAGAAAATAAGAGTGCGGAAGAGGTAGGGATATTGAAAGAGGAGTCCTCCCCTAGTGCTTCTCCAAACTTGGTCCCAGGAAGAATTTTGTATTGTGTCCCACCACCCTATGAATTTGAACAGCCTCAATGGAAAAACGCATGTTGAGGATGTGGTGGCAGAATCTGAATTCATCCAAAACTTGCATTTTAAACATCAAAAGCTTGAGCCAAATTTGGAATTCTACCCCCCAAAAAATACCCCAGATAGTGATTTTTTTAAAATGAAAGTTGAGAGTTCTACACAGATTGCTCTGTGGATAGACAGACTTGCATTCGTGGCCTTTCAAAATTGTCTTTCACATCGTCAGGCATTTTTTATGGACCCCCCTACATTTCTGCATGCTTCTGCAGCAAGTGAAGCTCAAAATTTAGAGATTTTCCATTTCTTCACAAATCACCACACTAAAAAAATCTAGACATGCGGCGGTGCCCAATCTTAAGTGTTAAAGGCTGACTCAGAGATTTTGAAATATAATTTTTTTGTGTATATTAAATTAGATTTTGGGAGGCACCCAAATATTGTGTCGACTCATACAGAATAAACGCGTAACCTTTACATCCGATGTTGGATTAAATTGCATATGTCTTGGTACAGATGCAGAAACTCCCCAAAATCCACACATATATCATTACCCGGTCCCTAACCGTGCCGTCAGCGATAGCCGACGTCGCCAATACCCACAATTCCACTTCCTCTTTCGTCTTGGTATTCCACAAGATACGGTAGTATCTATAGCTAAGCTCCCGTTTTTTGTTTGAATTTTTACAGATTTTAACCACTATGTGGTTTCAGAACTCGGGTATTTTCTATCTTAATAATGAATTTCAAACTGTCCTGGTTTGTTTTAACACAATTTTAACTCCTTTTTAGTAGGCCAAGAAACGTAATTCGGGCCTTTCTATTATGGGTTTTCGACTGTCGAATTTTGACCCGTGTGATTCTGTATCCCATTAGGTTGGTAGGTGATCGCGTCGGTGCGGAAAGGTGTCGCGGACTTCTTGTGGTTGATCACTTTCCCTGCACACAATTGTTCTTGTCACTGACCGTGTTTACTCTGTATTGGTTTCTTTTAATGTATTCAATCAGGTGGATGTCCTGTACTTAATCGAAGTCGTTTCTGCTTTGCCTCTCATTTTCCTGGGATTACGAATCTGATACTGTAAATAATCGTCATTTACTGCGTCATTTATTGATTCTGTCTATTTATTTCTATTGTGTATCCCCTCGCTTTGGGGGGGGGGGGTGAGTGCGTTCTATCTACTTGCTAGGTAGTCGCTGCGTGAGTGTATCCTCCTGACATACATTTGGGTTCTCATATACAAGGTATTACCCATTTTCGGTAATTGGGGTTGCTTAACTATGTCCTCACCCGTGTACCCTCGTGCCGTCCCTACTCCCTGCTTGTGGACCCGCATGCCTCTCCTCTGCTATGAGCACCGTTCTTGCTCGAGAGAGAATCGGTGCGTCTCGCTGTGTATTGGTCTGGCCGAAACACATTTCAATGCACTGGAGCGGGCTCCCTCGCGGGAATTACGGCCTCGTAGGTCTAGTGCTTCTACTCATTCTTCCGCTACTGCTAGCTCTGGGGGGGTAATCTCGGGGGCTCCGGTCCCGGCTTCTTCCTCACATGCGCCTCTGTGGCAGCTGTACGGATAAGTTGGCCGAAGGCGTTCCCTCCCCCGCTACTGTGACCGTTGTGGTGCTGGGGAGCGGGAGGTTTCCACTGGAAGGGTCCCTCAAGGGACACGACTGGTGGTGCCACTTCCCAAACTCTGCTAGCGTGAACCCGCACCAGGTTGGGGGCTCTCGCTTAGCGGGGTTCCCACCGCCCACCATGACACTTCTGGCCGGCCAGGCTACAATGCCTGTGTCATCAGGTGTATTCTGCCACTACTGCTTCGCTTGCACCACCGGGGCGTTTAGGCGGTGCTGGCAGTCGTTCTCCTCCCCGGATTCTTGTGACAGTCCCCGGTAGCTGATGAGCGGAAGTTTTCGCTGGAAGGGCCCTCAACGGGGACATCTACTGCTGGTGCCAGCTTCCCATGCTCTGCTAGCGAGTGACCCGTCACCAGGTTGGGGTCTCTCTCGTTAGCGGGTACCCATCCTCCATGGACACGCTGCCGGCCAGGCTATGAGCCGTGTGTCATCGGTTGTCTCTTGCCACTACGCTCAACTGCAGGTTGGGGCTCGCAACGCCTCGTTACCGCTCCCCAGTGCCGGTTTCGGTCCTCCCTACCATAAACTCTGCAGTGGAGTTTTCGGCCGGGAGGAACCGACGGGAATCCCCCGGTACCTGGTCCGTGGGGCCTAATCCCTAGGGTATTATGGCCGACAATATGGACCCTTCAATCGGGATTGCCGGTCGATAATTCCTCACTGCCACCTCTCAGGCGATGAATGTTCAATCAGTTTACCTCATAGCCTTCCTTTTGGGCATGCATGAGGGTTGAGAACCTGCACGACTGGGGTACCGTATGCTGTTTCATCAGCCTCAGTTCCTCAGGCAACCTTTCAGCATCGGGGGGGGGGGGGGGGGGGGGGGGGCGGGTGCGGTCCCCTTTGGCCGATTGGTCGGGCCTACAGAACCCCAACCTGGTTTTGCTGGCGGGTTACCTCAGGGCTTTCATCCTGAGGTGTACACTGGCTGGTTGCAGGCTAAACCTACTTTGGCCTTCTCCGCGGTCCGGTTTTACGTGCTGCCGCGTAACCAAGGTATCAGCCATCGACGGCTACGGCCTAATGTTAGCATTTCACACGCAGGTCAAGCATGCTTTCACATCTCGCCTCTAGTGCTGTTACTACTGCTGCATCTCAACAGTCGCACCGGTCTCGTCCTCCTACCATAGCCCTCGTCATTTTTTGAGTTTTCGGCCGGGAGGAACGCGACAGGTAATCCACCTGTACCTGGTCATTGGCCTAATCCCCAGGGGATTATGCCAACATGGGCCATTCAATCGGGGGATTACCGTCGATAATTCCTTCAATGCCATCTCTCATGCTATGTTAATGTTCAATTAGTTGATCTATTTCGCCTTCCCGTTGGCATTTCACAGGGTTGAACCGTAGCCACGACTGGGGTACCAGTGCGGCTCCCTCCCTGTATGCATGCCTTCGAACCAGGATGGTTTGGCTTGGCAACAGGGGGGGCGCCCTCCCTGGTCCGGGCCGGCATCGCGGGCGGGGTTCCTATGGCCAATTTGTCTGGCCTTTAGGTACCCCCGCCTGGTTTGGCTGGCGGTTACACCATGGCTTTCATTTCATCCGCAGGTGTACCCTGGGTACACGGGCTTGATGCAGCAACATTGTTGGCCTTCAGGGCCAAGGGTACCCGTGCTTTTCCCGCATACCAAGGTACGCAGCCTCCGACGGATGGCCTAATTTTAGCAGTCACGACCAGGTAAACCCTGTCTTTCACATTCAGCTATTCACGGTGCGTCTAAGCCGGTTACCTGCTGCATCCCAACAGTCGACACTCGGAGCTGCTCCAAGTGTTTCGCCATCTTCTATCAATCATCACATTCACCATTTCTCTCTGACCTTGGGTTCTGTTGGTGAGGATGACGATTATATTATGTTTACTAATTCAGGATGAGATCCGGTGCTGAACGCCGCGTTCTCCCTCCGCATCTTTTCTCATCATCTCATGCGGTAAAAACCTTCAGTTTCCGTCCGCTTTCTTCCCCCGCAGATGCGCCGCATCATTAGAGCTATGGCCTCTCATATGAAGTTGTAGCTTGATGACGGTGCACCAGTACCTTCGGGGCGTCTGCGCCTGGGTGGCTTGGGTACGACCCATCATCGTTCACCGGCGCGTCCTTCTGCTCATAGCGGCCGGCGGGATCCACCATCGGGCTTTGCCAGCACTTGACGATTGCTGAGAGGACAGTGGGCCTCGCGTTCCGCGCATGGTATCAACAGTGTCTGCGTGTCTCGCCTGAGGATTACTCCAAGTTACTGAAGGTCCTACGATGGAAGGAAGATATTGCCAACTTCTCCCGAGGCTGGGTTCTAATCTCACCCGGAGTTTTATTCTCCCTTTTGAAGGGTAGGGACGGGGCTTAAGCTAGTCGATTCCCTGTGTCGGACTATTCGATTAGGCGTGCTGCTTTCTCTCTCCTGGTCACCAACTATTTTGTGACTTATTAAGTTGGGGAGTTGAGCTGGAGGGTCCTTTCGCCCTTTCGGGGTCGGTGGTCGCATGGCGGCAATGGGCTCTAGCTTAGGCACCAGCTTGAGGAGTCTATAGCCCTAGCGATGCGACTCGTGGCACTGCGCCGCGAGAACGCATGCAGCTCTCTTCTCTTCAGCAGACCTTTATTCGTGATCTGTCCGTGGATTTGCGTAATGTCTCTGTGGGCCTGACCTGTCCTCTTTGTGGCGAGTTTAGCGGTGTTGCGGAAGCAGGTTGCAACTCCGTCACATTGAGTGCACGCTTTCAAGAATCTGACTCCACGCACTTCCAAGGGGGAAGCCTCAGCCAAGAAGGGCAGTAAAGCCAATCATTCTCGCACTGCTGCCCAATCTTCAGCTCCCCTACTGCGAAACCTCCACCTCTTTCAACTGATCGAGTGTGAAGAGCCGGCGGGTCCTTCCGTTCTATACTACCTTCAGAAGTCGCTGGGGTAAGACCGGGAAGTTTGACGGGGGCCGGTGCGGCCGCGTGTCTCAGTGCCACTCCTCAATTCAATCTTCCGCCGTGGAATATCCCTGTGGGCGGAGGCCAGTTACTTGATTACCAAGGAGGTTGCAGCGGATCCACCCGCGCAGTTGGGTGGTTGGGCTAGAGACTCTAGGCTAATAACTGCTTTGGGGTTCACCGCCCCTCCCCCTCGTCACTCGCAGGGCTCTGGATACATAGACACGTGGCTACCAGACCCCC
>JAMKCH010058061.1:0-20512 GCA_023653785.1 Ophioderma brevispina | reverse complement strand
GGATCAAATCGAACAAAGATTCCATGTTTCACATACAAGTTGCACTGTCGTTAGATTAGAATGCGAAGCATGAACTGGTACTTGGAAGTGAAGTATTTGTTCTTGGATCAAACCAAACAAAAGAATTCCATATTTCACATATTGGTACACATATCATTATAGCGTCTAAATCTCTCCCTACAGTGCAGGTATTCACAGTCAGGTTAGACAATGTTATATAATTGTTATCGTGGATCTGTAAACCGTACAGCACATCATGGTACAGCAGCATAATGACAAATGAATCATAAGGCAGCTATTGATACGAAATGTATGAGATATATAGCTGCCTTATGCGGATTATGGGGACTGTTATCAGAAATATTTCCCACCATATTAGAGTACACAGAAATCTATCTAACTTAACAAGAAGTCTGAATAGCTTATTGGATTTGATAATGCACCCCCTCTGTGGAAGATTTAGGTGAAGTCTTATTCAGGGGGAGTATGGGGTTAAAATGTATGGAAAGCCTAGTGGGCAATCCCTGGCATGGCAATATAGAAGTATTGGCATAGATACATTATACCCTCCCACCTACTTTTTTTATTGTGATTTTATCTGTTAATGAATACAGATACAGAGTAGGTTCAATGGGTAGAGAGATGAGGTAAAAGGTTAATCTGCCAGGTCAAGGGTTGGGAGAAGCCACAGCTATATTCTTGAATATAGCGGGTGAGTGCGGAAGCTGAGAACCGCAACCTTACTATACTTTGGCTCGTCTGAAGTATGAAGTGGCACCGCGCGCGTACAACCAGTGCCGCCTTCAGTTGCAGTGCGATTGTGCTTTTACTACGCGCGCGCTGAAAGTCGGTTCAATGTATTCGCCCACGTAGTACTTAGACTTATCGTTTAGTGAGGATGAATGTGTATTCCGGCCATTACTATAATTTGGCACCCCTTAACATGCGGTTTATTCCGTTACATTGCTGATATATGAAGGGTGTTGGCAGAAAACTAAAGTATGCCATAGAACACATTCTATTAATTCTTGAGTGACCAAACGATTTCTGTTACAAAAGAACCACTATTGCGCTAGTACCAATTTTGTTGCCTTCTCTTCACCATCAATGAGACGGGAGGATGTTTTCCAAATATAAAAGTTGCCGGTTGACGATTGATGATATTGTACATGGACAGTAAACTTGCAAATTTGAAGAAACCGATACAGTAACAAGAAAATAGGTTTTAATTAGAGTTGAAAAAATTGAGCCATTTTATAGGATATTTACCCCAGTCTATGTCACATAAGCAATATTTCTAAGAAATAGTGGAAATAAAGAAACCTTAACAACGATCCATTTCACTTTGTAAGAGCTCATGATAGGATATTTAAGGTGCGTTCAGTTTAAGCTGAACAGATGACCCTGTTGGTTCCTGGTATGCAGGTGACACTTAAATGTGAGTGGTTTGTTTTTTCAAACTGATTGCACAAATGAGGGCGGTAGAGTGTGAGCAACGGAGTATATGAAATGTATACATTTATTCATAGAGAAGAAAAAAAAATCAATGTTCTGTCTGTCGATCTTAAACGTAATTATAATTAGAACAAACTACCAGTATGAGAGTATAAAAGATTTGAGATTTAAAAACAACAATAATGCATATTTGTGGAATAGCAATCTGCTTTGTTGTCCCGTGTTGGGTGCGGGACAGTTGAGGCAAGCCGAGCCAGTATAGGAGGCGTTTGTTTGTCAAAACACTATATGCACATCTTCAACAAATCTCTGTACTATGTGGATATTTACACCATTCATTGGTTCGAATCTGGTATCCAATTGTGCACCAGTTAAACTGGGTTTATAATGCAGCATGATGCTATTTAGTGATGTCAAAATGTTACGAGCGGTTAATCACAATCAACAATGAGTGCATCCATGGTCGCGATAATTATTTTATCAAGCGCGCCGAGGAAGATAGAGAAATATAAGGACGCAGGGATACGAGTTGGTGATTGTCATGAACCACTCATGTAACATGTGATGAATATTACAATAAAATAAAACAAAAAATTTATCTAGCGCAAAATACCACCCAGGCGTTCTAAGGGCTGAAGAGCAAATAAACCACAAAGCCTTACATACAAACTACAAATAAACAAACAAAAGGAGCAATGGGAAATAGTCACTTGAAACAAGAAGGTTTTGGAGCATTGCTTTTGAAGTGACCAATTGAAGCAGCAGAACGGATGGGTAAAGGGAATAATGTTCCAGAGTTGAATCCCTTGCAACAAGGGAGAAATCTTAATGAAAACTTACGTAATATCGTGATGTGGAAGATAGCAATTCTTCTCAATTAGAAAAAAAATACTGAATGTTCCCGGTCGGACAGACATCTTTCTCGAATGTATGTTTAGCAGAAATATAAAACAAATGATAGTTTGCTGTTGTTGCTTTGCAGTTTGCAACCTGGTGCCTTGCGCGTTACTCAGAGTTCATAAACAGTGATGATAGGCGTCGACTAATACTGTGACCAATTAAACGCTTCAGTGTGTAACACTGTGAACCGGGGTGCAATGCGCTCAATTTGCCTAATCGACAGATGGGTTGATCAAAGTACACAACGGTACGTTCCGTGTACAGGAGATAGTGATTGTGGAGAACTTGCGCACATAACCGTGGCTTCAGCACATTCACGCACACCTGTAGATGATGTGCATGTTCTTCAAGGTCACCAATGAAAAATCGGCAAAATGCCTTGCAGCATGATGTGTGTCAAACTTTTGGCATACACTTTGGTTAAATTGTATAGTTAGTGCAGTGATGGATCAAAGTTCATACTTGTACATGGTATGCTTATATATTGAGAAAGGGCCGTATGGGGGTACAAGATGAGGCAAAGGTCATTAAGGTCCAACTATTTTGTTTGTATGGATCACAGAAGTGTGTTAAAATATCGGATCCCAAAACAATTAAAACTGGATGATGTGTTTGCCCCCTATCATTGGTCTCGCATGAGTTTTAAAATATTCTGCTCAACCAAAAAATATGCTCATTCAATCGATTTTATACCATTATACCATTACTAGGCAGTCCACAGGTTTTTTTGATCAACTGGCTTTTTTAAAGCACTACTTGTTTGAAAACCATTTTTGCAATTACCCGGCTTGTGGGGCGCATATTGCTAACCAATCCAACTTTTTATAATTGCTTTGCATAATCTTATTTGGGGAAAATGGCTATGTCGTGTTTTTTTTTTTGACATCTAAACTCTTGCTATACAGTCAAATTCCACAGCTGTACTTGTTCAATCTCAAGTGGCAGTGACTGCATTTCTTAGATTGAACGCATTGATGTGACATGCCGTCACACTATGAAAAAAATTCGCCGTTGAAGCTATGTGATATTTCGTTCACTGAACCGCTAAATCTTTCAGTCCTTGAAACGTGGACTTATCGCAATGTTTGTTAGTTAGTGATGAATGAGGGCCGGGGACTCGGCTACAAACAATAATTAATGAGAACTATTAGAGCAGGCGGTGTGAGGGAATCCCGATCGGGCTTCTTCACGGGTGGCATGCAGTAACAGTCAAAATTTCAAAGGGTTGAATCTGTGCATAATGGAAAAAGCCACAAGTTTATTACAAACCAATGCAAGTCAAATATGGTAGTTATGATAAAATGTTAAAGATGATTAGAAGGAAATAAGTTCGAAAAATTTACTCAAACTGTAGCGATCAAGGCCAAAGAGAGAAAAACTAAGTAACAGAACGAGGCAGTAAATCCTCTGAAATTTTACTCATAATTCCGATTTTAACGTGGAAAGTAGCCATCAATGATTAGGAATGGTTTTTGCTTCACCTATTTCTTACGATTGACACTTGTGGGGAACTTTATGCAAGCTTCTAACATGTAAATACAAATTTCCAATGATTCACCAACCTGTCTGTTATCAAATATTCTGACGTCACGCACGTTGATTAATTGCGCCAGCCTCAATCGGCGAAATGTCATACAACAGTTTTCAGTGCGTATGGAGGTCGAGCATAGTTAGCAGGCTATAGAGCAGGACCACCAATGAACACTAAAAGAGAAGGCAGAATTTGCAACACCGTCAACTTGCGATGAAAAGTAGCGTGATTGTGAAGAGGGTCAATCAAGGGTGGGTGTAACAGTTTTCAACTGACACTTACATTCGTGCAGTGATGGGGAGGGGCAGTGGAGCAAGTTTCCCCTCCTGGTTTGAAAAAGTGGGACGGATATGGACTAAAATTAGCCACAAAAAAAAAAAAAAAAAAAAAAAAAAAAAACAAAAAAAAAAAAATTTTCATCCCTCTTCTATAGAGAATTTCAGCCTTAAGGGCAGTGTGAACCTTGAGTTTCCTATATCTATTTGTTTGTAACTTGCCAAATATTTGATTATTGACAGTATAAAGTATATTTTCTAGAAAGAAATTGGATGATGAAACCGATGTGGGCATCAGATTAATGTAAAAAGTTCCGTATTTTGAGAAAAATATCTAAAAAAAACCTGATTTTGCCCAAAAATTTTCAGACGCCTAACAAAAACAATTTTAATTTTAATGATTTCTTATGTTATTTTAGGAAATAGGACAAATCTGTCTAGGGACGGGGTTTTTCATTTTTACAAATAGGGCTTTTCGACATATAAGGAAAAAAGTTAAAAAAAGTGTGATTTTTACCTTTCTGTTCCAAAATTTTGAGTATATATGGAGAATTCTTTAGTTAGAAATCGAAAAATAAATAATTGAGAAAAAACCATCCCTTGAAAAGACCGATTGACAACCTCATAGGAAGTAAACCTTACTTTTTACCTTAGGTATTTTGGCGTTATCTTGTCTGAAAATGCAAATTTTGCGAAAATTAACATGAGAAAATCGGTGTTTTAGTAAAAAAGTGACTTTTCACGCCTTTTCATGCTGTCTCTTTCTCAAATACTTTACCTTTTAACTTCAAACTTGGTATGTTGTGCAAGTGATGAAACTACATCTTTATGCCCTATTGAATCAAACCTCTTGTCTCAAATACAAAAATCAGAGAAAGTGAATTTCATTGCTAAATTGCCGCGTTGTTTACATGTTCAAATATTCTTTTTGTTGTTCCAAATGGTAGCGCACAAGTACATTAAACACGCGAACGCGTCAATACGCAAGCAAAATTCACCACGCGACGTGATGCTGCCGCCTTGCGCCTGACGGCGAGTAATGTGCTTTAAAATTCCCGTAACGGATAGAACACAGTTGTTTTGAAAATGGTGCAAAAATCAGAAATTCGTGTTAAAAACAAAAGCACTAGGGTTAACACTGCCTTAATATATTGCAAATTAATTGTAAGAGCTTTGTGATCGATATAAAAAAGCTTTATATCGTAAACCGCCAATTTTATTTAGTTGTTCCGCACACAAATGCATGATATAAGTACCCGTCACTTCACCAGCCCATCCTGGCATAATTGCATATACCTTTCATCTACTCTGTATCCGTTCCAATAACATATAAAAACAATGATACAAAGTAGGTAGTTGTCAAATATTATAATGTAATTTTTCCAATTAATTAAACTATGCCTAATTCCATCACCACACTCTACAGCACCCAGCCGTAAAGAGTTCACATGTACCCCCCTGAATCTATACACTAAACAAAACCCCTAGCCAAATATAAAAATATTTTGTTACATGTACAACTTGAGGGTACCTGGAACGCATTGCCCTACCTATTACCCACTATATGATGAGGTGTGAGGTGGCCGAGCAGTCCAAGGCGCCGAACCATCGTCATACTACAAGATCGATCAAGCAGCCCTGGTTCGAGTCCTGCAGAGTCGTTATCTGGTCATATACTCAATATTCTAATAGGTTGGAAATTGCATAATCCGTGCAAATTTAAAAAAGGTGCACAAGATTTCACTTATCAGGTGTTTCCCCTCAAAATATTTATGGGCCTGATTTTTTCAGCCGACGTCAAAGCTTTCCATCAAAATATCCCATCAAAGAATTAGCCGAGAATCATTTGTGTGAAATCTCTAAGTTGGTATAGATCACACAAATTCAGCCCCGTTTTGTATTTAAATATAGCAAATCAAAATCATTTTTGTTTTCAACTTAGGCATTTCTGTAGCCAAATCATGGTATAGAAATCTAAGGCGTTTCTTATCCATTGAAATCATAGACACATGTGGATGTCTTGAATATCTTGTTGGACCTTTCACTGATTAAATACAAATCCACAAATTGCTGTAAAAGAAACAGACAACCCCCAACTACTTTCAATAATGGTACCACATGGTTACCATGCTAACATTTATAAATATTCATAAACAATTTAGCTATGTATTGATTCATTTGCGTTTATCGTTCATCTACTATGTTTGATACAAAGACGTTTTTTATGCAGATAGAACTACCTTTTCCCGTGTTGGGATTTTAGGTCCACATAAAAAGTAAGACGACTAATTTATATAACCCCTTAATTTAAAATTTTCTGTGCTTAAATTTTCTTTTTATCAAGTACTTTTGCAATGGCCACCCGTTTTAAAGGTGATCCTCATTGCTCAGAGAGGCATATATTAAGCTATATACCAACAGGAAGCTTATTTTATAGCGATTTTATATGTACCTGTGTCATATTTATGCTTCCTCACGATTTGGTTACAAGAACCAAAATGAAATTTTCTTTCTTTCTAGCAACATCCCTTCAATCATCAGCGAAAGTCAATATTATTGACTTGGGCGCTGTGAGGTGGTGATGTAATCACCGTGTTGTGTAACCGTCTATGCAAGTAACAAAATCAATTCAATGTTCGCTCGCTTCTGCGCTTTCGAAGACTTACCCTTATGTTCTCTCATTTTGCGCAACTATCAAATTATGAGCAATACAGATAACTGTCTGTTGAAATATCTGGTTTATTTGATGGCTAGATTCCAACTCAGTCACCAGAGAATTCGGTTCAGTCAAGCGTTTAAACATTTTGGAAATTCCTTGCTTCGTAGTATTGGCTGCAATTTTATTTTGGTGAACAAATGGTCGCTAGTTCAAGAAATTACCACCGCCATGTTTACGCTCGATGAGCAAGCCTTACCGGAAAGCCATAGCAAAGCCAACGCGCTTCAGTATACACTTTTCATTAAAACCATAAATGAGTGACTGTTTCCCGGTTTAAGATATCCACCGTTACTCCCTCTGAATACCTCATGCATTTCCATCGGTTAGCATAAAGGGTGTAACGTAAATCAATGGAAAAGCGTGTCTTTAACATGCGATAGTTTTTCTTCCACCACACATGCTCCAGGGGCAGATCTCCCTCACTAACCTTAAAGCACTATTTTATTTTTCTTATTTTTTTTTTGACCCTAGAATTTTTTTTCCCTCTAACTAAAAAATACAATTTTAAAAGAATCAGTAGCGAGATCGCTACTGCTATTGGGGTCACGCTCAATATAAATGAATGCTCCGCTCTGAAATGGTTGCCACAACCTATGCTCCATGAGCATGATTGCTGGTCAAAAACTCACCCTTCGTGTAAACACACTTTTTTCTGAGCTCTGTTTGCTACTCAACGATCAGCGATGGGAATTCAAGCGCTTTTTTTCAACATTTCTTGCCACTCATGAAGCCGTGAATTATACAGTACCATCTACAGAGTTTAAGGAACCTATTCAACCAACCACATTTCGCTAAATGGGCGAAATTCAACCCGGAGACGAGGAGCGATTTGGGGTTTTCCTTTCCATTGGAAGATGCATTGCGCAACAAGACTTACACAATCGCCTACGTCACACAAATTGCCAAGGTCAGAGAAGAAATGCTTCGCATATGTTTTTTGGCGTAAATCGAACAAAATATAGTTTAGTTTTTGGTTATACGGCTCTATTCACGATTATTTTTTTTGGAAAAGATATTTTTTGCATCCAGGTGAAGTCATAAGCTTTCGATTGGTAATATAACCTTAAAAAATGCAGTCCGAGCATGAGATCACCTTAAAGAGTTTTTGTGTCGCCGCCTTAAGGCGAAAGACCCATAGGATCATTTTTCCACTGTAGTCGTTGTTATGTCTGTTGTTGTGTGTCTGTTTGTGAAAAAGGGTTAACATTTGCCTGTAATTCCACATACTTTGATGGATTTAACCAAAATTGGCCACAGGTTCACCATGACACCCCTCATTTGTTGATGAGGGTCAAAGTCACATACCAAGGTCACATGTCACCAACAGGAGGTCAAAGGTCATTGTGAGGTCAAGTGTAAAATAGGCTGAAAATGTAAACTTAACCTCATTTGAAAAGCTGAAAGTGAATTGGAACCAAACTGAGTCTAGGTGCAACATGGGAGATCCACATTTGTTAAATGTGTCAAAGGTCACATACCAAGGTCAAAGGTCATGTGAGGTTAGTTTGTAAAATAGGGTGACAATGTAAAATTGATCTCATTTGAAACAGTTGAAAGTGTAATTGGCACAAACTTGGTTTATGAGTTGAACATGCAATCCCTTTTTGTTTCTTAGGTTCAAATGTCAAACATATCAAGGTCAAAGGTCATGTGAGGCCTATCATTTCACAACCGCGAGACGGCAGGCGACACAATCGGACCGCAGACCGATGTTTTTTTCATGTTGTTTGATTTGGAAATTAGGAGCCAAAAATGTAGTCTATTTTGGTCGACCGATAATGTAATTTTACAAGAGTACTCTATGGGACTCCATCACAAAATCACGGTTCTAGTTCTTTCACAGTCAAAGATGTATGAAATATTGGCGTGAAACTTTAAAGAAGGGGTTTTGCGGTGGGCCATTCTCATCAGATAAAACTCGACTTTAATCGGGCCTTCCCTTTAAGATATAGTTATCTAATATTGATAACAGCTCTTTTGATGACTACTCGAGTAATAATTGTTTGAACTAATCGACAATTTGCTGCATGTGCGTGAAGGTCGCACTGCTGTATACAGCGCGTAAACACAACGAGACAATAGAAACGCGATACGCATAGTTCCAACAAATATTAGGCGACTGTTTTAAGTATTTTAGTTCACCATTCCCCGGGTTCTGACTTTGGTTTGGGTGCACTTTGTGGCAGCTAGAAATCTAAAACTGATCCCGAAAGTAATGAAAATGCCAATATATTCCAGAGATGAAGCCAATTCATATTACCGTAACCAATCGGGTATAAGCCCACCCCCATGTTTAAAGAAATACAGAGCAGCATACATCGGTTATAATCCCATGTGGTAATTTTATAGCATTCAGACACAATATAGAGATCCATCAAAGGGCCCAATGCATTAGGATGGCAATTTTGGCTATAATTGCTTTGAGGAATGTGGATGGAAATTGGCACTTTTATTTTTAATGTTTCTGCTACAACTCAAGGGTACATAACATGGTCTCTGGTGAATAATATGCTCTTGAAATGATAGTATATTGCAAACATTTGTATCTGATGTTTGCTCCCAACGTTGAACTACCAAAATCTTCCTTTTTTGGGGATGGCGCTTAACCCGAGAGCTTACGGTAATTAAAGTTTCTTCTACCTTGATTGAATGGCCTTGACCACAAAACCCCATGTGTACAATTCATACAAATTCAACGTTGATATGCGAGTTAAAAATGTGATATGTAATCTCCATAGATACTCTGGTAAATTAAAGGCTGACTCATAATGAATTTTCAAAATATAATTTTATTTTTTGAAAATAGTCAACTAGACCTAAATATAGTCACCTAAAGTACTCAATTCCAAAGTTTGAGATGAATGGATTTGTCATTTTTTCATACAGTAAACATACATTGTAGTAAATGCCGAGTGCCATAGATACTTGTGTATAAAAATTCTGAATCCGGAAATTTATAACAATGTCGTGTTGGATTTTAATGTGGGCCGCCAGCTATAGCTGCAGGACCACTTAGCAATACCGTGTGCGTTGGTGTATGTGTGTATGTTTGGAATTTGTGGGGTGTCACAAATTGTTAAGTTTTTTTAAATTTACCTCAATTGAAAAGTTTCACTTCAATTGGAACCAAACTTCTGCATAGGTGCACAATGGGGGATCCTTCATATGTTGATGAGGTCAAAGGTCATGTTGAAGGTCAAAGGTCATGTTAGGTCAAGTTGAAAATGGGCTAAAAATGTTAAAATTCAATCTAAATTGAAGAACTTGAAGTTCAAATTGGAACCAACTTTTGTCATAGGTGCACCATGCGATCCCTCATATGGTGATTGAGATTCAAAGGTCACTTGCCACAGGGTCAAAGGTCAGGGGCGGCCCCACGCTTCTATTCTTTAAATCGCAAGCGCGAAAGCCCGAGAACCGCGAAATTCTAGTTTATATGAAGGACTCGATTTGAGCTTATTTATTTACACAGTGGTTAGTACATGGAACCATCATTATTTGTATGCAGAAAACTCAAATGGTTTGAAAATTGAAGGGCGCCCTCTTCGGAAAATCTCTGGATTCAGCCTTTTAATATTTGTCAACCTTTTCGCGCTCAAAATAATCCCCACAACATCTTTTTTAAAGCCTAAGATTTCAACCTGGGTCAAAATTTTGACCACTTCGGTAAGATCTGGTTTCCGGGGCGAAGGCTATTACAATCGAGGCCCATGCACCTTTAATTGTGGCTGGAAAACATACCAAAAATTTCCGGGGAAGGTTTAACAACAAAGCTCCTTGGTAGTTTAACATGTGGTTTATTATTTCCATTTTAACAATAGAACAGTTTCTTTTGTGTCCCTCAGAAATATAACCCAACAGGTGTGCACGTGGTTGAGTACCTGTAAACTACAATACTTCCATCACCAACACAAAGAAATCCCCTTTTGAACATAGTTTATAAGGGTTTTCTTTTATCCTTTCAGAGTATCTAGGTATGGGTCTCCCATATGCACCTGGGTACACAGATGTTACTACATGGTTCCCCAAGTCAGGAATCTGCTGTGTTATCTAGGTAAGTGGTACTTCCATATGCACACTGGAGTACACAGAGTTCTTAACTACATGGTGTACACCAAATTCATGAAATCTTGCCTGTGTTATCTATATGGTTACTCCATATGCACACTGGTAGTACAAGAGTGCCTATTACATGGTGTACACCAAAGTCTGAATCTGGCTGTGTTTCTAGGTAGTGGGGTACTCCATAGGCACACTGGGAGTACACATAGAGTGCTTACTACATGGTGTACAACCAAAGTCAGGAATCTGGCTGTGTTAATTAGGTGTGGGTACTCCATAGGCACACTGGAGTACACAAGAGTACTTACTACATGGTGCACACCAACGTGAGGAATCTGACTCTGTTATCTAGGTAGTAGTGTGTACTCCATATGCACATTGAGGGTACACATGGAAGGCCTACTACATGGTATACACCAAAGAGAGGAATCTGACTCTGTATCTAAGGTAGTGGGTTACTAGCTCCAAGGCCACACTGGAATTACACACGGAATCCTTACTACATATTGTACACCAAAGTTAGGAATCTGGCTATGTACCTAGATAGTGGGTGTTCCAAAGTCACCTTGGGAGTACACCGGACATGAAATTGGGCTGTGCATCTAGGCAACACCTACTCCGTCATCATCAGGTCTTTAGTACCAGTTACTGGAACCCTGAAATGGACCTAATTTTTAAGGAGGCTATCCTGACCCAGGCTTCTAGTTCCTGAATTTCAGGAAATTGCTCTGAGTCCCCTATTGGGAATACCCCTGGGGTACCGACCACAAGAGGTATGCTATTGTGAGGAATCTGGTTTGTGTAATCTAGATATTAAGGTACTCTTGTCACCTTGGGAATACACTTTGGATCTGCTACTATAGGTTAATCACTACCAAGTCAGGATCGACTCTGGTGGAATGACACAGGGTAATTCCCTCCAATCAATAGTTACCAATTTAGTCAAAAACTAAGTTTTCAAAATTCCAGACACTAGTCTCCACCTCATGCTTCAGAAAGATTGATGAAATGAGATGCTTGCATCTGTACTGGTCTCTGCAGCGGATGCCCCAGGAGCATTGCCATTTTGTTGTGAAGATGCGTGGTGTTCCTTCCAACCTCATGAATGTAGGAGGTGTTGTTGGAGTCCAAATCTAAGAAGACATCATACACCTCCTGCACAAACAAATTAGAGTAAGAAGACAAACTTACGAAAATATGTCATAGATATCAATCTCTGGGGGGTTAGGTACACTTTCACCAAAAAAGATCCACTTTTTCAAAGTCTTGCACCCCCAAAATAAATCATGCGAACGGCTCTGACCTTTTCATTCTCAAAATAGATTAATTCCTTAGTGAAATTTGTTTTATAAAGTTCTGGGGTCAATTTCACTAACGTTTACGACTCGTCGTAAGTCCTAAACCCGTCTTTAGTCCCTACCCATCGTAACTCTGACGTATAAACCCTATCACTGTTTGTTTTTATAATGTGTAGTAATTGGAAATAAAGTTCGATGAACACATTGATCTATCACCCAGCAGTCTCTTATAGACATACTTCGTTAGCCAAAAACCAACTCTAACACAGACACTTTACCACACTTTTTCCCTTACACTTCCATGGACACCCGACTACACATATATTTTCAGTATAAGAAATAAAACCGCAATCATTATTGGGAGATAATGTAATTCCTTAAAGGAGAACCTGAACTAACAATATACGCTATAAAATAATTACTGTGTAAGTGGAAATTTTAGCGAGGTTTTTATTTGCGTGAATTTCGCGAGGGAACATAAAAACGCGAAAATAAAAACTCGCGAAAATAACTTTTTCCAATAGATTTGTATTGCATTGATGTCAATACCATAAAATTCAATTCTTGCGCATTTGGCAAAACTGTAAAAATTTCGAAAATATCTGTACGCGGAAATTTCCACTTATACAGTATTGAACACATACTGAGTAGTTCCATGGATAAACGAATCATACTAACCATAAAAATGAATAAAAACATTTTTTCTGAACATGCGCTATTGTATGGGATATGTATACGTGTTATGCGATACGGACGGTACAGTAGCATAATGTGTATTTCCTATGGCGTGTATGACGCAAACGTGCCGGCCGTATTGCATAACACGTTATACACTAGCACGATTTTTTAAATAGCACATGGTCAGATTAGATGGTTTTCATTCAATGTTACGATTAATTTAATTCTGTTTTTCGATGAAACCACTCGATATGTAGTCAATAATTATTTTATAGAGTATATTGTATAATATTATTTGTTAAACAGGTTCTCCTTTAAGTTTATTTCCTAGTAATTTGAGTCCATAAAGTAAAGAAAACTCTTGCGCTATATTTACCTTACAATAGTTCTCAGCAGATGGAGGCTCGTGCACATAGAACACATCAAAGAAGAAATAGGGTGAATTGGATAATGTCTTCTGTGCCTGGAAGTATTAAGAACAATAAAATATATCAAAGGCGATGGCCGATTTAAAGGTGCATGTTCTGTTTACCTTCGTGAGAGCCCCTCGATTTACCCAGAGGTAGTATCAATTTTCATATCAGTTGAAAAGGCTGTATTTTCTCATTATTGTCCTGAAATTTCACCTTTCAAATCAATCCATTTTATTGCCAAGATGGAGACAAAAAACTGCCATTTTAATGGTTAACCATCAATATTAGTAGAGTAGTGAATTTGGAATTACAATATGCTTCGCTTCTACCATCATATGAACCTTAAGTCAGTGGTTCTTCTGACCAAGTTTGATTGCAATTGGCCCAGCCTTTGCGCAGGAATAACAAATTACTAAACTTTAACCAAAATGATCAGACATACTACTTAACTTTAGCACTACAATCTTGGTCAAAGTAGTTGGCACACCTTGTGGAAGTTTCTTTTACATTGACATAATACGGCCATTTTTTGAAGGTAAGAAATTTAACTTTCTTGGTATCAAGCTTGAGCGTTTGCTAATCCCTAAAACCTCCCCCTACCCCACCAATCAATGTTGAGTGTTGTTAGGAACACTGTAACACAATTTCAGGTTTCACATTGTTCCGGGGGAGAGGGGGCTGGTTTTACCGAACGGTAAGAAAAGTGTAACAACACTTTTATTCCAGATTGTAGCATTAGCACTTAGGGACTGTAGGCTAAGGTAATGTTATATTTCAGTGTACAGGGATCAGGGTTAGGTTTGGCCTTACTATAGTGCAAATATTAGTGCTTGTGGAAAGTGTCTCCGGCTGGTTAGGATATCCGCCTTCAGTGCAGGAGGTCCCCAGTTCAAGTCCCGGCAGGGCCACTTGTTGGTATTTAATCAGATACTAAATTCTGGATTTGCTTTGTAAAAGAACTATTAATTAAAACTGGAATTCTACTCTCCCCATGGTTCATTTGAATTCATAGGCTGGTATTCTGAAAGGGAGACTAACTTTAGACCTAGGTTTAAACCAGGGTAAGTCCTACATGTGTGGACCTTTTTTCCCTTTCAAAATACCGCGAAAGTTAAATGTAGTGGGTGAGAAAATTCCTCATGGATGGGGCGAAATGGCACATCAAATAGGAATTTGCTCACCCATTACAGCACATTTTAGAGTATTGGAAGGAAAGGAAAAAAGGTCCACTTCTGTAGGACTAAGCCTGGTTTAAACCTGGTTCTAGGAAGCTTAGTCTCCATTTCAGACTACCAGTCATAGAATTGTCTTACCTCTCTGCATCACAGGAAACTATGGTACACAATTGGAATCTCCGTAGACAAAATAAGGTCATCACAATGTGTGGTGGAGGAAGAACAAGGTAATCTTCAACAAATGGAAGCTAACCTTTGGGTCCCAGGCGGGAAAAAAAAAAATATTTATCTTAGAGAGCTGTACCATAGATTTACAGAATATTAAGACTGAAAGAGTTGCCAAGTTCGTGTCTGGCAAATTATGATGAGTTAAACATAAAAACAAACGGAGCATCAATGATGCATAAGACCAACTGTATGGTGGAACTGGAATGCTCCTTGCAGAAGCAATGCATGAGACACCTAAGACAAATTATGGTGGCAGACAGTTTTGAACAAATTAAGATCAAGATGGACAAACATATTGCTTTGGACAAAATAGGAAAATGAGTGTAGCAACAAAGTATTGAGGTCAACATGAACCCGAGGGTGCTCTTCTTCAAATGGTTCAAAAAATACAAAAAAAATAAACATAATTTTTTTTGAAAAATACATATGGCTCTAAATCCAATTTATAATAGTAACCATTTTCAGAAAATCATATAATGCCCCTTAATTGGGAATGGCCAGGTTTTTTGGTTTAAAGGGAGAATAGACTTTTATAATTAGTAAATGATAAATAAGAAGAATAGGAATGGCACTTATTTGAAATTAAAATTGCATTCACTTTCCAAGGGTTATATGATGGGAATGGACCCCTTTGGTAAAGGGAGGAAGAGCCATTTAATTGGTTACTGAAGAAAGGCCTGAAGGCCCTGTAATTGAGTAAAGGAGGAATCAATTGGTAAATTGATTAATGGGGGAAGTGCCCTTTAAAAAGGCGTATGGGAGGAAGGAATGTCCTTTTTAGATACAAGGCGGTCGGTCCTCGCTTTACGCGACACCAAAAACTCTTAAACAAAACCTCATTAATGTGAATCCATCCATAACTCACCAAAACCAAAACCCTGAAAACATAACTCATCAATGAATGCCTCAACTCACCAAAAAAAAAAACCCTAAAGATTCTCAAAAGGCTAACAACTAACTCATCAATGAACTCCAGTCATACCTCACTACAAATAACTCTAACATAGTTAACCCACGCTGTAGAAAAGGGTTGGTTATAAACATTCTGAAAATTGGTTTATTTTTAATAAAAAGGGTTGGGGACACTGAATTTCGATTGGTATAAAAGGGGACGTTTGTAAAAAGGGTGGTCAGAATAAAAGGGTGGGTTTTGATGGTTAATAAAATACAAAGGCCTCTCTGTGGTTATGTTGTCATGATGTATTTCAATATGGGGAAAAATCCACAAAACGTGGTTTTGTGTAGACACGTCAAGACAAAGCTAATGATTTCCAAGAACAAAGATATTACTAAAAAATGATGGCCGGGTCAGAAAACCACTGCACAACAAGTGTCACAGCCCATAAAAGTAAAAGGGGGTGGGTTATAGAGTCATTATAAAGGGGTTTTATTAAAAAGGGGTGGTTTGAAAATAAAAAGTGGGTTACAAAACAACACTGCCAAACTACTGTGCTAAAAAACTCATTGATGGGCCCCATTTATAACTCACCAAAACATATACAAAAAAACTCTAAACCTAACTCATCGATGAACTCATAACTCACCACAATACTCTAGAACATAACTCATCAATGAATCCATTCATACCTCACTAACAATAAACGCTTAAACTCTTGACGGGCTCCATTTTAACTCACAAAAATCAAAAACTCTAATACATAACAAGTGATGGAACTCCCATAACTCACCAAAATAACTTAAAAACTCTGAACTAAATCGTTCATAACTCCACAAAAATAACGCTAGAACATAAATCATCAATGAAATCAATCCATAACTCGCCAAAGCCCAGCAAAAAAACACCGTAAACACAAATCATCAATGTGAAATCCATAACTTTTTGAAAATGCATACTGCCCCTTTAATTCAATTTGAGGGTTTTTTTTTTTTTTTTAAATTGACCCCAAAAAAAGTACATTTCCATAAAAAATTAAACCAATTTTTTTTGCAAAAATATTACGGCACCAACAAATAACTCTAAAAAACAATATTGGATGGAACTATCCATATTTTCACCCAACATACCGTAACAAAAAGCTATTTATAAAAACATAAACTAATCGAACTCCATTAATTAACCTGCCTAATGCCCCTGTAATTTGTAAGCTTAAACCCTGAGGTCGCTCTTCCACAAATGATGCGAAAATCCATTCTGTTACAACATAATTTTTTCAGAAAATATGGAAATCACACCAATGTGCTTTGACATTATTTGGCTGATCTTTGGAATGAAGTTCTTGGAATTAATGCCCTTTTAATTCAATTTCTAAAACTTATACCCTTGGGGTGCCCTTCATCAAAATGATGGGGAAAATACATTACAGACTACACCGTGGGTAAATACTTCCGCACCGTACACACCACATGGAAGGATGTACACACGCACTCACACACCACACACATACACACGCACGCACAAAAACACAACACACAGGAAAGGTTCGTGGATCAGGGAAATTCAGACAGGTATTTTAAATTGAGAAAGAAAGGATTTAATGGGGCTAGGGATATAGAGGCTATATACTAACACTGTATCTGACTGACAATGTTAATAGGTGTTTAATACATTGTTCAATAATATGTTTTTTGACAATTGTTTAAAACACAATACATGTAGACACAACCTACAAACTGACAGCCAGAAGAAGGGACGGGCACAGACAAGCAGAAGTTTCAGTACTTCACCACCATGCATGCCTTCGAATGGAGGGTTTGTACATGTACTGATGTGAATCGTTATTGATGAAACATGGACTCTAAATGACAGTTACTGATCAAACTTGCATTTTTTTAAGAGTGTTTCATCCCTAACGATTCACATGACAATCTGTACAAAAAACTTCAATGGAAGCAAGGCATTGTGGGAAAGCTACTGATATTTTCTCTGGCAACGACCAGGCATACAGACACCAGTACTAAACAGAGGTATATTTGTGGTGACATTGTGCTTGTGTGTCCTTTTATATGGGTCTTGTGTGTCTTTTGTGTGTATTGTGTGACTTTATACTTGGGTGACATTTTTGTGTGTCTGTTGGACATGTTGGACACTACATGGACATGTATGACTTGTGTGGGCGGATGTTAGGGGCCTTAATTAATTATGGGACTTTTTGCCAATTCATCGTAGGGGGGGTGGTGGGGTGGTAACATCATTTATGCTGCAAAAAAATGCTATTTTATGTGGCTAGTCAACATAAGGGACAAAAGACACACAAAGGGGAAAAAGGGCCCTTTTGTACAGAAAAAAAAAAGACACACAAGTGTATCTCTGTCCAAACACATATGGACACACATACACAGACACACACACACACACCATAACACACACACAACACATGCACGCAAGCAGGTACACACAACACACCACACAGGAGGAAAGGTTAGTGGATCAGGGAAATTTCCAGTTATTTTAAATTGAGCAAGAAATGATTTTACTGGGGTTAGAGGATATTAAACTACTGACTGACCAGAAATAATTAATTGAGCTGTCACTAAGTGTCAAATTCGAGTGGGTGCATGGATTGGCTTATCATGGAAAAAAAACACACATCTACATTCTGGGAAATATAAACAATTTTCAAAAATTACTCATGTGTGCAGAAATGTTACCCACATAGTCCATTGTAAAACTATTGTATTATGATATCTGCACCAGAACGAACAGGTGTTGAATTGCCTGCGAAATTACCAACATTACAGGACATGTGTCCTTGCAAAGTTGTGACCCTAATCAGTAAAAAAACACAATTGCAAGAACACGATTGGCCCAGAACTAAGGACAATGATAAGGAAGGCGTGCACAGGTTACAGTGTGTGACTTTTGCATTCCCAGCTGTTTTTCATAGCCATTTCAATGCACACATCCCAAAGGAGCTGTATGACACGTCAGCAACCAAATTAACCAATTTTGTTGTCTTAGACCCTAACTTGGGTTTCACAACCTTATTATCACCAAACGAAAACACTGTGGCATTATTTTCCCACGTAATCCAAACACACATGCAAAAATTCAAGGACAATACGATATCAGAGAATAAACACGCCAGTTAACGAAACCATTGACTTCAAAAACCCCCAATAGGTATAGACACCACGAAGTACTTCGTGGGTCTAAAAATACAGCATACAGCAAATGCATGCGTTGTCTGCCATCACAGTTTTGTGATGGGGGAAAAAGGAACAACCAATGATCACCAAGGTCACAACATGTGGGACACCACCCCAAGGACCATTGTATCCAGGTGTTGTGAAAGTCAATCGATATGTGGATACACCTCAATTTGGTGAATTAGGACCATTTTTGGGCCATGACCCCTAGTGACTTTGAACCCACTCGTGAGAGGGGCACTACCCAAGGTCATTACATGCAAAATGCCATGAAAATGTGAGCATGTATGTGGAAGCAGTAGTCCACTTATGTCTTTGGGTTAACATCTTACCACAGACTGGACGCAAGACACACTACCAATCCTATGACGACACAAAAATGGACATGTGATGCATTGACAAAAAACAGTTTTCTTGAGAAAGGTGTGTATTGATTATATTATCGTGGGTCCAACTCAAAAGACAAAAACTTAGATTTTTGCATTTCTTGGCTTGTCACGTAAACTATCTTCTTCTTATTCCAGTTAAGCGCCAATTACTATTTGAAGACTCTGGCACGAAGTGTGTGTGGCGTGCGAGAAGTTATTCTAACTGAAAGAGGGCTTTCTTGAAGGTTTGGGTTGGTGCATGAACTATATTCTCAGGCAGATTATTCCACTGACGGGTAGTACGTGGGAAGAAACTGAATTGGTGGTATTCTGCACGAGCAAAAAGGGACATGGTGCAAGTGGAATTTTGCGGCGTTGTGTGGTGTGAGTTTGGATGATAAGAAGCGAGTGGGATCAATGCAACATGGTCAGGGTGGATCTTGTAAAACATGGAGAGTCTTGACTGGCTGACGACGTAGTGCGAGGTGGCCAGTGGAGTGTATTGCGATGGCAGATCAGGAAATAGATTTCAGGAAATATAGACAGTGGGAAGATTTTTGTTATTAGCCAATACACAACAAAATTATGCAAATAAGGTGTTTATATGCACAGTTGGTGATTGACTGATGAAGGCTAATACACTTGTCTACTATTATTTACACACCAGGTTCCATGCAGTAGTGTAACAGGCAGGGGTGTGTGGGGGAGCAGTTGCCACCCCCAAAGAGCTTGACAAGAAAAAGTTCAAAAATCATGCTAAATCGGCCCTTTTTTTGCCTGCTTACTGGAAAAATTTACACCTAACCAGGAAAATCTACCTCAAAAACCACCTTAACAGGAAAATCTGTCTCAAAACTGGGAAATTGCCCCCTCTGACAAGATGCCCGTTACACCCCTGGTTCCAATGCAATGTCGGTTCATTGCTGAGAATAACGGTAAGCCTGGACAAATTTAATCAGAGAGAAATGCAAATATTTAAACACTATTTTTTTGTGACTGTGTGAGTATTCAAATCAATCAATTCCGGCCCGTATGCCGGGAAAAAGGGGGGGGGTAAACTTTTGCCGATTTGTTGATAAAAAGGCCCAAAAATTATAGAGAAAATATGACGAAAAAGTCCAGTTTTTGGTGTAAGAGAGTCCCATTCGAAGACCCGCCCCCCCCCCACCCCGCACCCTCCACCCACCCCCCGTAAAAGAAATCCTGCGTACAGCTGATCAATTGGTATGTGATAAAACCGTTAGGTTTTTGAACATACATGGTTTGGTGGACAGAATGATGGAAACTTTTCTGTTCAATAAAG
>JAMKCH010058060.1:0-17166 GCA_023653785.1 Ophioderma brevispina | reverse complement strand
GATTCCAATCGGTCCCACGTTGTAAACTGTAGCACTATTTACAGTCGGGAGCCATAAATGTTAGAAGACGGGGAATTGCCACGTCGTCTAATATCATGTTCGTCTAATATCCCGATAGTCCGAATTCCATTTTGTCTAATCACATCGTCTAATGCCCACATACTCTATTCATTTGTCTATTAACCATTTAGACTAATTCCCATTTCGCTATCAACCACTCGGCTAATACCATTTCGTCTAATGCCGTTGGTAATAAAATCACTCTTTGTCTAAACCATTGCGTCCTAATGGCATTTCGTCTACTACCCTTTTGGTATAATCATAGATGTCTAAAACCATTTCGTCTAATGTTATTTCGTCTACTGCCCATTTGTTCTAATCCCAATTGGTCTAAAACAGGCGTCTAATGTGCATTTTCGTCTACTGACCACTTTGGTCTAATTACCAGATTGTGTAAAACATTTCCGTCTAATGCCACTTCGTCTACTACCCATTTGATCTAATCACCAAATTGTCTAAACCATTGCGTCCTACATTCAGTTCGTCTACTGACCACTTTGTCTAATGACCAGATTGGTCACAACATTTCCGACGATGCCATTTCGTCTAATGCCATTTCGTCTACTCCCCATTTTTGTCTAATTCATATGTATAATCAGAGGGCACCATATTACAATATAACTAACAAACACGAAATACATGGTTGCACATTATTATTTCCGAATTTCAGACCTTTTTTATGTTACCTAGTTTTTCTTAACATTGCCCATTCACACATTTCAAGCATAATTTGTGATATGTTACGTTGAATGACCTTTCCATACTTTGATGCTTGTCAAAATTCTGCAGAACATTGTTGCCATGTTGTCATGTTAAAATGTATTTTGTGTGTGGGATGCATTTCTTTTTCTTGTCGGCATATCTCTCTCTAAGTACATGCATATAATACAGCATTCGACATCTGACTGGCATATGTTTGGCTAAATGGTTAGAACTAATATTGAAAAGACCTTTTCTTGAAAACACTTTTTCGTATCTACAAATGATAAAGAATACAAAATTATTACAAAATATTAAATCGGAAAGCCTATCCTTTTCAGTTGATCATGGCCTAAAAAATTGTTTTGGTAGACGCACTTCTGAAAAAATAGACCTTTTTACGGACCACCCCGTACTACATCTCGTTCTGCTCCCACTATCAGGTACTTCGTTTCCTGCATAACAGACGTGAGACTGTTGCTCATTATAGGCCAAGAAAACAAACAACAACAAGATACCAAAAAAAGTTTGTCTCAGAAGACGGGCGCAAATCTTTTATAATTTGTGTTTTTAGGCATCTTATTATCATTATTATTTTAGATTTTTACTCAATTGGACAAATATTTAAAAAAACACTCCAAAAATTAGGAAATTTTAGAGCGGCCGAAAAAAATTAAAATGGGTCAAAATGCAATGAAAATTGTTTGCATTTCGCGTTTGCCTATATCATTAACCCCTGCATTAAAAACTAGAAAGTTAATTTCAAATGTTAACCCCTATTGTGTGAACTTTAAGTAGGGTATAGCGTGTTTATAAACTTTTAGTTTGCCATCCATTTTCATCTTCCAACCAAAACATCACAGTGGGTATTAATTGACAATTGTAGCACTGAGAGATCGAGGGGGGGGGGGGGGATCACATATGAATGGAAATGGTGTAATGCTGGCGCTTCAAAACCCAGGCATTCGTACAAGCTGACTCAAAAAAATAGGGGTCCTTTTGGGTGAGAGGCCGCCAAAATGCCCCTCCGTGCATTGAATTGAGTTTCGCTTCAGTCATAGATTCTGCCAGAATCTAATATAAGGCCCTCCACTTTTTGGTTCGTTAGAAACTTTTTTGGGGTTCTCAGATGTCTTATGAACCATGTTTGAAGATTTCATTCTTAAGGGTTTCCATATAGGGCCCCCAGGGGGAAATTCTAAGTCACATTTTTTCTTAGTGTGCAGCAAAGCATACAATTAAAAATATTTTGGAACTGAGAAATTAAAATCCTGTGGCACTTTTGGTATTTAAGGTGCACGGAGATTTTTGAGACACCCCATATTGTGTCAAAATAGTAATTTCATAAAAATAGCACTGCTAGATTTCTTCACACCAGGTATTTGGCTACAGAAACTGTCTTAAAAGAGAGAAAAAAGGGATTTGTTTATTATTTCAATGTAACAAGATGCTGACAACCTTATATGTGAACTCTCTCACTGCACCTTTAAGTTTCTTTTGTTTAGGCAGCCATTTAACAGTTATTTATCCTAATTATTAAGTTTGGAGAACTCAGTGCCTTCTTCCTTGTAGCTGAACCAATCTTCTTCCTTTCTTTTCTTTCTTTCTTTCTTGCTTGCTTGCTTGCTTGCTTGCGTGCTTTCGGGGGGGGGGGGGGGGGGGGGGTTTCTTGCTTGCTTGAATCTATCAGAACTGTCACTGACTAGTATAATTAGTGAAATCTTGGTTAGAAATTCCTTAACATTCCTCGAACTTGAACACAAATTCCCAAGAACCAGTAGTTTACCTACCACAACACATGGACAATAAGTCCTACAGACTAATAGTCCTTCCTCGTCGGACTTCGACATTATTCATGGATTGATATTCTACCTTGAATCTGAACAATAGTTCCTCAAGACCTTCTAGTTCACCTTGAATGGATACTTAATCCTAAGGGTTCTTGCAGACATGTTGGACATGGACACGTATCCCTAAGGAACGTTATTCCACCTCTGCTTTCTGTCAGGGCTCAATTTCTATACTTCTATAAGCACTAATAGCCAACCCATCTTCGGCCATCTTCGTACCCATCTTCGGACTTAGAAACGAACTCCTTTGGAGATGGACACTGCTTTGGACATGTGCTTACAGGCCAGGGTGTGGTTTTGGTATTAGGCATAAAAGCCTGGTGTAAGGTGCCCATGGTCCAGGGCTCCATAGACAACAGGATACCATCTACAACTTCATCTGGCTGAATTGGAGATACCAGATGGGCCCTTCATTTCAAGCTGTCCTTTGCGTGACAGTTAAGTCTTGCTGTGGGTAGCATAGGAAGCCCTATGGTACTTGAAATCCCTTACCTCTTTGAGTTGGGTACCGGGGATCATCGACTGTAAGTGCGATAGGTTGGATATTATCTTCCCTCATTGACGGCCATGTATTCCTTCTTTTTTGCGTTAGACTAAATGGTATTAGATGCAACTGATCATTAGACGAATGGGGTTTTACCGGCAAAAATGGGGTTTTAGACTAAATGTTATTGAACCAACTGGGTCATTAGACGAATGGGTTTAGACAAAATGGGGTTTAGACTAAATGGTACTAGACCAACTGACCATTAAGACGAATGGGTTATAGACAATGGTTTAGACTAAATGGTTTATTAGACCAACTGGCTTAGACGAAATGGGTTAGACAAAATGGGTTTAACTAAATGGTACTTAGACCACTGATATTAGACGAAATGGTTTGAGACAAAATGGGTTTAGACTAAATGGTTATTATACCAACTGGTTTAGCCTAAATGGGTGTAGACCAAAAGATATTAGACTCGTGGAAACTAGACCTACTGGATATTAGCCGAAATTGTTTTAATAGACAAAATGGCAATTAGACAATCTGGTTATTAGATCAAGTGACAATAGCCTAAGTGGTTATTAGCCTCAGTGGCATTAGACTATCTGATTTTAGACGAAACGGTTTTAGACCAAGTGGTTATTAGACGAAATGGAATGAGACCGAAGTGATGAAGACCTGTTGACACGGTGGCTTGTGCCCTTGGCATGTGGTGTAACGCTCCTGCCCGAGACGGTGAACACTTTGCATTTGCTGTCCGTCCAAAGAGCGACCTTTACAAGCTTTTACACCGATGAACTTTTCAATGATAATTTATTAATAAGCATTATAAAACAAAACATATTTTAAAAACTTGTGTTTGGCGGCGCTAATCAGCCCCAAAAGTAGAAGCATGGCTTGACTTTGCTGTCACTGCACGCCAATAACAACAGCAGTTTTGGGCTTATTCTTCAGTTACCCCTTCCATGTATTTCATATGTAGTGATTTCTGTAAGACCCCAATAGTTTCTAAAACCTGGTATTTAACTACCCAAATCCCTTGGGAAATAAAAAAGGGCATTTTGATTTGCTCAATTTTAAATCAACATAGTAAATTCAAAGTTTTCAAAAATTCCTGTTACTAAGGAATTATTCTTAGCTTAGTACAAAAGATCTTTTGAGATCCATTCTCTCAAATTGCACTGGATCATTTAGACTACCACGAGAACGTTTTTAAAGTTTATTGCAAATCCAGTAGCAAAAGAAAACCGCAAACCTTGTTTTGAACTCTCTCCTGCTATCGTAATCATCCATAGAAAACCATGCTTTTGATTTTCACCCAAAGACCATTTTTAAAATTTAACAAATTGGGCAAAAAAAATGGGCAATTTTTGCTCTCTTCACCCACAGACCCTTTTTTCACATTCTCCATACCTAAACTCCTTGGTACCGGTTTGAAAGCGATCTTTTAACATGTTTGAATCCCTTTCCACAATGACAAAAGATTAACCTGTAAAAACGGTCTATATTACATTTATCTTTCTTGAGTCTGACGTCCCAGAGCGATATTCACTAGAAATACCTGGCTGACCGTTTTGACGTCAAAGACTCGGGGAATCTAAATGCACTTTAGGCTTGCCGATTTTGTTTTCAGTTTGCTAAATCCCAATTAAGTCACGATTTATAATGAATTCTATTGTCTTCCTTACCACGCTCAACAAAGCCCTTTCACAATTTTCATGTGTTTGGTTTTCGTATTTCTTTTGGACGAATCTGCCGTAACTCAACCATATGGAAAATAAATGTTTGCTATAATTGGTCGAAAACTCATTCAATGAATGACCTGCTTCAATAGCCAATGCTGGTGAATATTTACAATGGCGATGTTTTGTAGAAAGCAAAGTCTGGGAAGTAGAAGATAGTGCTCCAATGATACACGATATAACATCAAATCTCTGGTCAAAATACTACAAATAAACATTAAAGACATAGTTAGATGAGAGTTCGTATTACGGTATTGCAGACACCAAAACAATTAAAACACGCTGGGACTTGGAGTATGAATTGTTTTCGCCACCGTGGCAAATGTAAAGGATGAACTTCAAATTTTCTAAATCTTGCCATTCGGGGACCTGTAAGACTCTCCTGTTTTGCCTCAAGTTATACAGGATGTTGTCCAAATAAAACTTTAACAAATGAAAGTGATATTTTTCCACTTTTTGTAATTGATATCTGTGGATTTATTTATCATAAAGAATTGGTAATAAGACATCTTGCCTGAAAAAAAAAAAATCATTTTGGTTAAGTGGGTTTAAAGATATGGTCTCCTCCAAACGAACAATGAGTCAGCCAAACAGACTTGTCCGTGCATTTCATGATGGTTTTGGCAACGCTTTTCAAATCTGAATCATAGCATGCAGTTTGTACGAAATACCAGTTTTCTGTCTAGTGTCAGGGCGGGATTTCAAAATCTACAAATCTACATGTAGCGGTGTTTGCTTAAAGCCAGATATCTTTTTGAAAACGAGACCTTTAAACATTCTCATAGTAATGGCCCCTCCAATGTACGCCACAACAACGAGCTTTCGCGGTTAAGATGTACTACCAAACTGGTAGCTTTGTATTGGCAACGGCAATAGCAAAAGGGTTACCTGGAGTGAAGAGTACCAACTTCTAGCCTGTTATCGGAAAATGGAAAAACTGTTTGAGAAGGAGCAGAGGGAACTTTGGGAAAATGTCAACAAAAGGACCGAAGGGCGCCTCCCTAGGACGGAGTCAGACACCTGCGAAATTCAAGCTGTAAGACAGGAGCTTCGCAACATCCCACGGCGCAAGCATAAGGAGAAACCGTGTAGCAAATGTCTCCAGATCGCCATTTCACACATCGTTAGTGATGACATCAATTGGCATCCATACGAAATTTTGAACGCCATAATTTGGAATGCCGGTGACCTCAACGTAGACTGGCCGTTTGGCAATTGGCTAATCTCAGACCACGGCTCTTCTTAAAGAGAACTTGTTTGTTGAAAAAAAAAAAAAATGAGGGGCGTCCAATTTTCCAATTACTGGCTCCTGAACTCTCAAATGTGAGAGAGTATGCAACAAAAGCAAACCCTCCCAATGATAGTTTGTCCTACGACATTTTTATTGATCGAAATTTGAACGGTGGCCGGTTATCTCAATATCATTAAGATCAACTTTGGAACCAGAGTTTCCGGCGCATTTTTTGAGCATCAAGAATGGAGCAATTCGTCGTGCCTGGTTTCTTCAAGACGTGCAGCCTTCAGGAACTCTTTCCAATGGTATCAGTGGAACTCAGGCAACGGATCCTAACTCGGCTTATATTTTTTGCTCCTATGGTGGGTGATTTAAAAGCTGAGTTTACAATGAGGGTTCCCAAACACATTACCAGACTTACGACGACGGATAAACGATCATTTTTACCGCAATTTAACATGAATTAGGAGAACGCGTGTAAAATCAAGAGCGTTTCAACACATGTACTCCAAGGCTACCAAGTGCATCGCAAAAGCAGGGGAGGACATTTGGAAGATACCCTCAGCAAAAAAAGAAGTACCCCGACGTATATTTTTGACGGTCACCAAAAACAAAAGGTATTTAATTTATTTGTATTATTCAAAACTGATGGATGCGCAAAATCCTTAACGACAAATTGACATTTACTACTTTTGCCCGATAGATTATCGGTTTTTCTTTACCATGAAATCGTCCATTTTATGAAATTCATGCAAGAAAAATATCATTTGCAAACTTTGTGTCCTGCAAATTCAAGAATTTTCACACAGAAATTGAAAACGTTACTCATTGCTTTCTGTTCATAAAACAACCTTTATTACTAACTCCTTTTCAAAAGGTTCTCACTCAGCAAGGAAGCAAGCTCTTCAATGTTCAATAATGGTAGGTCCACACACCTCTTCTCAATTACTTCAAGACACCTCTTGCGCATACTGTTGATCACAGTGCGTATATGCGCTTATCTAAGTTGGCCCAAGCCCCGTTGCAATATGCGCTGCTCGGCAAATCCTGCAAAGCTTAAAGATGTTTTTTCTTTCATTTCCTTCGGCTCATTTCTTGATGTCACCCACAGGTTGCTAATGGGAATAGCTTTTGGCGTTCTACTACTACTCCTACGTTCTCCTTGCCCACCCCCCCCATCTGCTTACATTTACGCCTTCGTCTAGAATGCATTAGCTTCGCCCTTTCAAAGTGTTTTCATGCGCGGCATCTTTAAACTACCATACAGCACATGCAACCTGCAAAACCCAACCACAGATAACACGATTACATGACTTTTGCTTTCAATCCCCAAAGAATTTCACAGTAAAAGAGATTATGTACATCTCTACGGCAGCCCTTTTCTTTCATGTAATTATGTAACAACACACGAACAGAGCAGCCAGCAGCTGCTCAGAATTTGTAAATGAAATGTTTAAAACCGTACACACTGGAAATCAAGTTCGTACTTTTCAGGAAAAAAAGTGTGAACCTTTTCCCGTGCAGAATTTTATAAAATGGACAAATACATGGTAACACGATTCTACGGGCCAAGTAAATGGTCATTTTGTGCGTCAGAAATTTGCGCATCCATCAGTTTTTGAATAAAACAAAATAAATTAAAACTTTTGAGTTTACGTCAAAAAGTATCAGGCGGGGACTTTCTTTTTTTTTTTGCTGATGTCGGTTAAGACCGTTGAGATAAATTTACTTTTGTATGTTGTCAATTGGTTCAATCATGCCTAAGAAAATGATGCTCCGTGGACCAGTCAGTTTTGCTGACATATTGTTCAGTTGAACATACTTGAGAACCACTCAAAACACAAAATAAACAAATATTTCAGCTAAGATGCTCAATTACCGCATCTTTATGATATAAAATACAGAAAGTGGAAAATATCACTTGCATTTTGGGTAAAGTTTTGCATGGGTCACCCGTTACAGAGTACAATACAATACCCTGTGCTGAAAATTCAAATGATTCTATGCGGAACATCCCCACAATAATTTAAGAAGTGGCTACAATTAATTCATTTAGGTTATTTTTTAGGTAGTCTCTGTGTACATGCAAAAAAAATCTGGCTGTGTGAAAGAGAGGTGCTCTTCCTGTGACATCTCTGAATGTCTCTTTACCTGTTTGGGATTACCGACCTACCGACCTACCGTTGTAACATTGCACAACCAAGCACTGCTGTGTGGGTGTATGCGCCTCAAGGGGCAAACATTCTGAATGCCAAACATCTTGGCTTGGTAAAGTAATAGGAGGTGTTCGTGACTGTCCCTTATGCGCTGCTAATATATCCAACAACATCAACTAACTTCACAAAAAATGACATTGTTCCATTAACAACAACAACATAACAACACAAACCGTTTTTGCTAGTTCCGGATATCCGTACTTTTTTCCAATTGAGTGTCAACCATTGGCTATTGGGAACCCCGTGTCACACAAAGCGCTTGCTTCTTTCCTGTTTTTCCCTGATTGTACATGCACGACCCCGAGTAGTAACCGTTGCAATAGATCCACATACATGCATTATGCATGGCGTGACATCGTAATTAGCAGCGCCTCGATTTGTTCGTGTTTTGATTGGCGTGGTGTTCGCATGGATGCTCGTCGGCAAACCTTAGACGCTTTATAAATATTGTTGAGTGTCCAATGTCCGGTAAAAGTTTGTTAGTGTGGGGGTTGTTACTTTTGCTGCTGTGACTACGAACACAATTTGTGAGTCCCCATGTCAAATAACTGCAAAAGTTCTATCTACCTGTGATACAGGCCATACACAGATACCACTACCAAAGCATCCTATGCGCGCCCTGATTTGCAGACAACAAATAACATGGGCTGAGTTTAAAGGGGCACTCCATATCCTCAGCCTCGACCCCACCTATGCACACATCAAACCTGAGATTTTGATACCAATAGAAAGCTGGCATATTTTTCTATTTCTCATCTATTCATTGCAAAATATTTTGATGACATCAATTATGATGCACGAGGCTAAAATGTGGGTGGGTTTACGGTAACCGGAAAATAGTCTGGATAGTACTCCATTATCAGCGGACAGATATCAGCGGCTTACCAAAGGTGACCGCACCCCAGTAATGTCAGCATTTTTCATAAATAAATTCTCTAAAATGATAAAAATCATGTTCTACGCGTGTTTCTCAAGTCTGGTACATTTTCTTGAAAATTAATTAAAAAATGTCAACTCCTTTCCCCCTGAATATCAGTGCCAAGGAATGTACACCACGTTCCATTACTCCAGCAAAATAACGGGCGACATGTATTAGATTAAAGGGATACAAAAAGACCAATTCGCGAATATAATGGTCCTCTAGAGATGTGTTGAGCAAGAGCTTGCTTGTGTGTCTGACCAGTCGAGCCGAAGGCGAGGGACATGGCAGAAACTAGCAAGCGGAAACTTATCTCTTCTAGGGGGACGACCCTGATATTCGCGAATGGTTTGTTTGGAGACCTTTATCTTACATTAAAACGTCGAGGCAAGGATTTAAATGGAATTTTATCCCATATCGGCACCATTTTGGATACTCGTAATAATTTTAACGTTAAAAGGGACATTGGCCTAACTTTTTCATTTTTATTTAAATAAAACCACCAGATGCCTTCCTATGTATATTCGCATGTGTACGAGTCTTCACCGATAGATAATCCAAGGGGTAATCTACCAGCGGGATTCCGATCTTTGGGCATTCAGCTGGATTGTATTGTATACTCACCTATTAACACTAAAACCCATAGAGGAAATATGGTTGGCTCTTTTAACTGCCGTCTTTTGGATCAACAATACACTCACCAAGACAAAACGGAATGTGGTCAGGTGAAAGAAGCTGACTGTACAGTCCCCAATTGCTTTACACATGTTGAGATACGAATATAATCAGAATACACCTCACTGACACAACAGAATTTATATCACTTAAATGAGTGGCCTCGTGAAAAGCATTAAGTTTGGTTATAATGTGGATTACTTCTCGGCCTTAGGCTGTGAAATAATGTGCATGTTTTTGTTAATTGCACGCTACCCATGCCACATCCTGGGTGAATTGTGAGAAGCTTTCCGGCCGCCGCTGGAGCACACGATCTCCCGGGTGCTCGGCCTCGGTATGCCAAAGACCTTTGGTCATTATTTTCATTTAACAGAAGGTTGATGACAATCACAATGTACCTCTACAACTGTGACAGAGTGGGGGTCTTAGGGAGCCAATATATCCTTTTGTTATAGGTATGGTCTATTTGTAATTAACGGGCGCCGTTTTTGGATTATTAAAGTATGGTTTTTTGTCTCGAATTTCTATTTTTTTAAATGTCAATTTTTTGTCATGGGACATGTCCCCGTTGCGGATTTTTTTCTTACAAAAATAATGCAGTACCCGTTATTTTGTGCAAAAGTAGTATAAGAAGTCCACGATAATGCGTATTCCCTAACATAATTTTAACTTTGATTCCAGAGTATTTAACAGTAGTCTAGACCAGTTAACAGCAATGTTTGTAAACATTGTTAGGCCTCGTTATCTTAAAATAGGTCGGCCTGACTTGTACAAAATGGGCAAATGGTCCACTGTTGTAAGAGTTTAAATATGGGACATAACGATTTGCAGGCATGGATTGGCAGGCAACAAAAGAAAGTGACTTAGGTGTATGAACGGTATATAAATGTGGAATTAATCTTTTTACTGTAATGACCCATTGACATATCATTCCTATACGACACAACGCAAACACCATCGATAGTCTTTTAAAACAATCCTGTTTACGACACCAGAGAATACCGGACGCTGTGGCATTCGCCTGACAGACTTTTATGTTTTGTCTCGCAAATGAACTCCTTTAATTACAGGAGTGTTACGATTCAGGCAGTGTCCATAATGCGGATTATAATTTTAAATAATCCATTCCCAGAAAATGGTAGACGTGTTTCTACACCAATCCATAGTATGTGTCTTTTGTTATACATGACCATTATTTTTGCGCAAGCGTATCTAGCTAAGCTGGAGGACATTCCGGAAAATAATTGGTCATGTATTACACAAAAGACGGACAAAGAAATGATGAATTGAATGGGAATTAAGAGGGACTAGACGTTCATTGATAAAAAATCCGTCCCGCCGTTATGCATAGGACAAAGGATTTCAGATTCTCTAGAAAACTCCAGACATATTGTGTGGTCATGACGATTGATTGTTATCACCCACCGATTTAGAGTGAGCTATAGCCTCGCTCACAAATAAATAAAACTCTAGCTTTTTCTGAGTGTCCAATAACTTTGACCGTATATTTCATTTATTCATAAAGGAACGGAGATTAGATGAAGAGAACAAAATCATTGAAAAGAATATTGCTGGCAGGTTGTGACGTAACACTAGGTATAAAATCACTGGCTAGAATAACATAACGAGATACGAGGAACTTTAACAAGTTCTACTTTAAATTTACTCATCTTGATCTAGTCTGCCATATTTGTTTTGTTGTTGTTGTTCGGGTCAAAGGTCATCAAAGTTGACGGTTCAGTGTTAACAGTGACCTAGAAACAGGTGTTTGAAATGTACTATATGTACTATGAAAAAGTGTAAGGACATAAAACACTTCGTTGCAGAACCAAAACCGATAACTTAATCATGTTATTTAATAGGACATCTTTTCTATTCCATTAAAAGTTTGTTCGGCATTTCATATGGGTTTACGCGCAAGTTACGGGTGGGTTTTGCACAAAGATTTTGGGTCGCGAAATATAGGGTCTCAAAGTTCATTGAACCCACAGTGACCTCTAACTAATTTATTCGTGAGAGGGACGGATTTAATTTGTGTTCACATCATGGAAAATAGCTTAATCTAAATCGGGGTGGTGGTGTAGAACACCTGAAATGTTTTCGATTCCACGGGATTAATAACAATGGCTTGCAGTTCAGATGGAAAAAGGACTCTGAAGGTTTGGTCCTATGCCAACCGAGCAAGTGGCGTAGCCAGGGTGGGGGCAAAGGGGGGCAGAGTGCCCCCTCTGAAAAAATCTTGAGGGGAAATCGGGAAATAAAACACGGATTATTCATTAATCGTCCCCTTTTTTGGAATTTTTTTTGCCCTGCGACCGGTAAATTTTTGCTTGTGTACCGGGACCTTTGTTTGCACACTACCGTTAAATTTACCCCCCCATGAACATCGGGCGTGGGGCTTCCGGCCTGAAACCGAGCGGATTTAGCTCTCAAAGTCCCATTTGCTGGAGTCAATGAATCGCGGCGTACATCCGGTGGTCACTGATATTCATGGCAAACATGAGATGGCCAGATTAAATATTTCATTTTCTAGAACTGAGACATTATAGACCCTGGAGAACATACTTAGAACTGATTTCTATATTTTAGAAAAATTTTTTCGGAAGAAATGTATGTTCCCAGGGATGTGCCACCTTGGTGGTCCCTTATCCTAGCATCTTTTCTCTCTGGCCTCATAGCCTAAATAGGTTTTTAATTGTGAAGATACACACAACATTACCACTACTCGCATTAAATTGTATGCTGGAAGAGTGGATTTAAATAAATTTGGAACAGTATGTTGGTGATGGACCTTCCTTACAAAACCGCAAACATTAATGGTTGTATTATCGGATGGTTACCCTTTGGCTCATGCCCACTGTGGACACACTGACATGCACAACAACTATCTTCCATTTGTTCGGATTCCAAAGCTAAATTGCGCACGCTGTTCGTCATTGTAATCGTGTAATCGTTTTGTGTACAGAATTCATAAATAGACCTCATGCAATAACTCTGTAAACGCGATGTTTTCTTCTGAAGATTTGGTGGGTATTTTAATCACCGCTTTGTGCTTATTCTAAGAAGGGCACCTCCAAGAGGGCATCTTTCTCGCCGGCCTGGTTAGTTTAATGTTAGGCCCTTACCTCATAAGCACTTGTTTAGTTGATACCATAGAAAACAGGAAACAAAGATAAAAACAAATGATGGATAGAGTAGAAACTGGCTGAATAGAATATCCATGTATAGACCTCCATAGTAGAAGATCTCAGCAGGTATACCAAGGAGTGTGATGGGAGAGATGAAGGATGCCAAGAGTGTCATGGCAACTGGAAGACTGAATACACCTCTGTCTGCAAGGAGGAATCTGAAAAAAAAATCAGAACCATCTGACATCATCCCAGGGACGGCACTCGGTACAAAATTGGTAGGTACATGATATTTGTTCACATTTTCACTACAATATGTTTTAAAACAATTCGTGGGTCATTCTTAGCACATTTTATGATAATAAAAGAGGAATGCCCAATTTAATTATATCGTCGCGTGTGTCTCAGTGACGTATTTGCAACATACGCATTTCAAGAAAAATGGCTTTCAAGATTTTGGGATCTTAATTTGCTCTATATTGCTATACTTCGATTAAAACCTAGTTGAAATTCGCCAAAGTAAGTTAAATTTCGAAATATATTTCACTGATCAACTTCTAATTTATTTAAATATGCGAAAAAAATATGTTATTAAAATTAAATAAGTAATTATTTGAAAACGATAACATAGTAACTCTACTGTGAACTGGAAAATATGCCGCACAAATACGTCACTATGCAAAATGTCAAATATTTCAAAATGTTCAAAATGCAGAAACAGTGCTGTGGGCCTGCGTAGAATAGATTTTCGACAAATACGTCATTATGTGATGCGGGCAATTTAATGTTTTGCAAATATGTCATAATAAGTTAATTAATATTTTACTATTAAATTATGCCACTTTTTGAGGTTTGAAATTTGGTGAATTTTATAGTACAAAACAAATTTATATGCTAAATTTCCCAAAGTAATAAAAATGTTGGATACGTCAGTATGCGACGCGGCTGACATCTTGACCCTAATACGCCATCTGTAAAGTTTCACACCAAATGTGTCAAGTCTTTCTAATATTGGTCGTCCAAAAAGGGTGTACTTTTTCGCTCATAATTAACATCCAAAACCAAATGTTTCGCTCATAATTAACATCCAAACCAAATGTACCTTTAAGCCCTAAGATTTCACAGAGAGCAAAATGTTGACCACTTTCAGTAAAATTGGGAGGTCATGGGCTACAGCTATTTGACCCCATGCAAATTGTCTCTTATTTTTATAACAATATTATTGTGGCGACACAATTTTGACAACTTATTAAAGTAGGAACATGGAAGAGCTATTGCTTCTGTAAAAATCTGAAAAATCTATTGCAGGAATCTTCCCACAGAGACAGATACAAAGGCCATGATTTGTATGTTACAGTGCCCTCAATATAATAATAATAATAGCAGCTGAGAGATTTATATAGCGCCTTATGCTATTGGCCTCTAAGCGCTTTCACAAATGGCCGCTGATCACTGTGGCCCAACCATACCATAAACCATTTAGCATCATTTCAAGGGATGCAGCAGATCGGGATCAGCGCTTTCCCTTATCAGCAAACATACATCGAGATAACCATCGCTGACAGCTGAATCTCACAGGGCTCGAACGCACACCTATTACGCATGGATGAGCATACACTGGAGTCGAGCGCTTACCTGATTGAGCTAACTTGTCCATTTTCCATAGAGATGCACGTAAAGTTAGATTTTATTAAAATCATATTTGCCCACAATGAAATTTGGTAAAATAGAGCATGTAGTTAATGGAAACAAAATCCAAACCAGTTGTCAAAACTGTGTTGCCATTGAAATGTTCTTCTGGTTTTTGTATAATGATACTTTCCAGTTCAGATGTGAGGGACAGTGCTTAGCAATCAGGCCATAGATCTTAAGATGGGTTGGTTATTTTTGTATTTGAAAGGAATAAAGAAATAGGTCCCTTTTGAATATACATTCAAATTTTATGAAGCACACTAAATGTTACTTCGTTATACACCAAATATGAAGTACAAATCATGGTTGTTAGATAAGCTTCCTGCAAACTTTTTTGTGAACTCGGCCATTGCATACATTTTAGGTTGTAGATATTAGGAAAAGGGGAAGCTATCATGTGTAAAACTCTTTGGATTGTCTATGGATTTGTTTGAACAGTTCACCCATAGTGCATTATGGACTTTAGAAACTCTAAGAAACATTTCAGAAAATACATTGAATGAAATCTTGTGATTTTTGATTTGATTTATTTGGACAAGTCCTGGTTAATCCAAGAAAGGCTCTACAGTAAGCTATTTCCATTTTGGGGTCAATTTTACCAGGACTCTTTCTGAAAAACTGACTATGATGTCCACCCAAAGGTATGAATATGTACATGGGTCCGACAGCTTAACATCCCCTCCAAAAGACATGTATATCGGGTTCATTTGCCAAGTACAATGGGAAGAGCATAATTCCAATTTTACTTGATAGCTCTTAAACATACTAGATTAAAGGCTGACTCAGGATTTTCCGGGAGGGTGCCCTCACTTTTCAAACACAATGTGTTTTTTGCATATAAAATAATTACCAACTCTTGTCACTTATAAAGCGCTACAACAAAAGTATATTAAACGCTTGTCATAATCACACAAACACAACCAATAATAATAGTTTCGATCTATAAATTAAAACTGGGACAATTATAAACTCAAAAATAACCTAATGATTTTAACATTTCAATTATTAAAAGAGAAAAGAAGAGAGGTTAAGCATATGAACAATTTACCACCCAAACTAACTAACCTGATAAAAAAAGTATTGTCTTAGTCTAGTTTAAAAGTGGAAACGTTGGTGCATTTTATAACATCCACGGGAGGCTGTTCCACTACGGGGAGCTGCAATGCAATGGCAAAAAGCCCCGTCCCATACAGGCTGATTCAGAAAGAAGTTAACTCACTTTTTATTGTGGTTTGTTAAAATAATCTGGAAGAATCGACTGTAAAATATAATGTATTGGAAAGAAGAGCATTTGAACGTTCTTTTAATTTAAAAAAGAAGTTTTTTTAAATTTGCTCATGACAAACCCGAGTACACTTCATTGATAAAATCACCCATATTCCTGACTGTACACATTTTGCACGTCCCAGGCAAGTATTTATTGGTATGGGGGCGGTCGCGTGAAATTCAAATACAAAATAACAGTGGGTTTGGCAGGTGTAATTTTGATCTATTACCAGCCCACTAGGCATTATTTTTGATATACATTCAAGCAGGAAGCGGAAAAGTATCAATATGGCTCCACAATTTGGTGCACGAGAGCGCACATTCGTGCCAACGAAGTTTCACGAACTTAAGGGTCCAAGTAGTGAAATTCGGGTCTCTTTCATCTCCAATTCCCGATTAAAATGAAATACTGAACTTGCCAGCTAGCAAAACAAAACTACTAATTATCTTAAGTGTGAAATAGTGATAGTTATTTCAACCATCAAACAGTTAAATATTATTTTAATACGATTTTAATCACAAACTAATTTGATAACCATTATGTTTGTTCAAGAATGCATAACATTGCACTGGGTGTTCTTAATTTTATGGGAAGGTCTACAAAACGAACAACACTGCGAGAGACATGGGAGATCAAAGAATTAATTATCATTTACATGTTGTCATCATTTGAATTTTGGGATTTCATTTGCTATGGTTGTGAGCATGAGTTTAAAACCAAAATTTTCATTTTGGACAATAAATGTTTGCAACCAGTCGAAAATATCCTGTTCAACGCTTTCTTGATGAGGCCATAAATGAAATTGGGCAAAGTTGCTCAAATGTGTGCAGCTTGGAAAAATGGCGTTTTTTTTTTTATCAAGAAGGTTCACAAATTGCTTTCCAATGACATTATTTTTACAGTATATTCTGCATAGATTTTGAACAAATCACAACAAAAATGGGTAAAATCTTTTGGAATCAGCTGTACATAGGCCTACTCGTGGGCCCAGCACAAGAAGACTTTCGACGATGAAGCGTAGAGAAATCCTGCATTATAATCCCGATCAAGTCCTCGACGGGGTACTTGGGGAGCCATACCATTCGATCTTATAGGTAATGAGTAAGATATTGAAAACGGATGCCGGTCTTTACTTTAGCCATATCGGTTTGTCAAAAGTGACAGTCTCGTCTGAGTTCTGAATTCTGTACACGTTGT
>JAMKCH010058059.1:0-21805 GCA_023653785.1 Ophioderma brevispina | reverse complement strand
ACATCATTATACGCCTTACAGAACTCCAGAAAACTTGTACAAAGGCCTTGCAGGAACATTTTTCATAAATTATGCAAATTAGATACTTAATTAGCATATTTTACACCCAAAATCTAATCACGTCAAGAACTCATCAACCCGCTTCTTTCCACCAAGTTGCATCATTGTCGCCCTTACGGAACTCCAGATAAATCGTGTTCGACATGGGTTAACATTTTTATCACGGACGGACGGACGGACGGACGAACGGACGGACGCTGCTCATTTCATAGTCCCCGTTCCGAACTCGTTCGGCGGGGACAATTATGTTGAAAATGCAAATCGATGAAAATGCAAATCTTCAATCAGAGTCGTTGATTCAATTTGCATTTTTTTTTTTTTTTTTTTTTATTTTCATAAATTATGCAAATGAGATACTTAATTAGCATATTTTACGTCCAAAATCTAATCAGGTCGAGAACTCATCAACCCGCTTCTTTCCACCAAGTTACATCATTGTTGCCCTTACGGAACTCTAGATAAATCGTATACAACATGGGTTAACATTTTTATCACGGACGGACGGACGGACGGACGGACGAACGAACGGACGGACGAATGGACGGACGAACGGACGCTGCTCATTTTATAGTCCCCGTTCCGAACTCGTTCGGCGGGGACAATTATGTTGAAAATGCAAATTGATGAAAATGCAAATCTTCAATCAGAGTCGTTGATTCAATTTGCATTTTCGACATAAATGTCAAAACTGTTGACCTGTTTTCAATGTGCTGACTTCGATTGGACTTCCCTCTAAATGACTGTGCCCACCGGGTTATTCCTTAACTACTGATCTTCCAAATTATGCACTGCACTGAATCCAAGGTAAATGCATTTAAGAAAATAGTTCTTACCTAAGAGCACCACTGAATGTTGCTGCAACAAACAGCCCAGGAAGACCCATGATGAAACCAAGCTCCTTCATCACATAGAATGGCATCAGCTGAAAAAGACAAACACATTGATAACCTGTATCACAAAGCCATCTTATCCAGTGTGTTTGTTACATGGAATTAAAGCAATAACAGCACATTTTTTTTTAAGAGTGCCCCCAATTTTCAAAATATGAGATTTTTGCAGTTGCGTTGGTAATTGTCTAGAAAAATACACCTGCCAATGGTAATATACTCAAAAGTGCATGTTTTTCATAAAAGAGCGATTTTTTAATTAGAATTGGGATCTCCCGTTGTAATTTAACAGCCGAAATGGAAACACCAAATTTCTGTCCGCCATTGTAAAAATAGTGCCGCCTTACAAAAATGAGCTCTAACTTGACTTGTCTGAACCAACGGAACAACTAATGGAAGAGCGTAGACATGTACATGGCGCTATTTCCCGGCTCTTTCATATTAGAAGGCCGTTTTGCGTTTCCAGCAACAGTTGAATTGTTATCAGGATCTCCGATATTAATTATGCTAATTACAAAATTCCTTCTTTTGCGATACATAAACATGTTCGAGCTTTACCATTCACAGATATAGTTTACTAGCCAGTTACCCAATGCAACTGTGCAAAACATTTTTGGAAAATTGAGGGCGGGCTCTTAAAAAAAATGTGCTGTTATTGCTTTAAGGGGTTGTGATAGGGTGGTTTTTGAGGGCATCTCTCCAATTGCAACAGTAAAGTTAAATGCATTTTTAACTCTGGATTTACAATGAGTTGCATTGGGGTGTGGCAGAACATGATCAATATATTGACAATGCAAGGCGCAGTGCAGCAAGGTAGAAACTGACCTTTAGGTGCATGAGTGTGTGTGCATGCATTTGCGTGTGAGAGTTTGTGTGATGTGTGCGAGGGTGTTTTGTGGATGTGAGTTGTTGAGATAAGAAATCAGACAATTTTTTTTATTTGAAACTACTTGGTTGGTAAACATGAGCAGAAAATAATCTTTCCCTAGAGACATCCAAATTGAAGGCCTGACCTCTTGACACTCTAGCAATGCCATCATCAGAGCAAAATTGGAAGGCTGAGATTCCGACACTCTAGCAAATGTCATCATCAGAGCAAAATTGGATGGCTGATCTTTCAACACTGTACCGAATGTCATCAAAGCAAAAATTGGAAGGCTGATCTTTTGACTCTAGCAAATGTCATCAGAGCAAAATTGGCTTATCTTTTGACTCTAGCAAATGTCATCATCAGAGCAAAATTGGAAGGCTAAGATTTCAACACTCTAGCAATGCCATCATCAGAACAATTGGAAGGCTGAGCTTTCGACACTAGCAAAGCCATCATTACAGCAAAATTGGAAGGCTGATCTTTCGAAACTGTTGGTAAATTCATCAGGGCAAAATTGGAAGGCTTATCTTTCAATACTCTAGCGAATCATGCAGGGTTGGCAATTTCCCCGGAAATACTAGTATTTCCCACCTTGGGCGGGAAATAGTGGGATATAGTGGGAAATACCGGGAAATACTGGTAAATACCAGGAAATACTGGGAAATACCTGGTTGATACCCGGGAAATACTATGGGATGTAAGTACAATTTGGAAGACCTCATGGGAGTTAACCTCAAATAACTATATTTTACAGTTATAAATGTTGTGGTAATCATCTGGGTATGTTTGAAGGGTTTAATTCAAATTCAACTCCACTCCACTAATTGATTATAATAAACCATCAACAAGTATAGTATTAATTAGATAAGGCCACCCTGGGTGTGACAAATGGGTGTTTGGTTCTTATGAAAAAGGACCAGCTACACTAGTATAAAATTAAGAAATGAATGATAGAATTTAGAATAAAAGCTGCCATGCAGTTAAGGATGCAGCATCCAGCCAGTTCTTACTTGTGCACCTTAACAAGTATATTGTGATTTAGCATACATGTACACAACACTGTCTGCTGGCAAAGTTCATTTCTTTACCTGGGCCAATTAGTGAATATTATCTCTCTGTGGCTATTTAGCCACTTACATGTATAGTTTTTTTTTTTTTTTTTTTTTATTGCTCCAGAGCTCCTACAGTTTTCCTCAACAGACTTTCAGGAGCTCAATAAATTGAGCTCCTTATTACTTGAAAGGCATATGTTTTGATATGACATGCAAGTATTATAGAACCTTTAATTGTTGTGCACCTAAATTAACTCAGAAGAGTTATTAACAGAGCTCCTCTTATTTTCATAAAGGAAGACCTGAACACTAATTGGTGTTTGGTTCTTATGAAAAAGGACCAGCTACACTAGTATAAAATTAAGAAATGAATGATAGAATTTAGAATAAAAGCTGCCATGCAGTTAAGGATGCAGCATCCAGCCAGTTCTTACTTGTGCACCTTAACAAGTATATTGTGATTTAGCATACATGTACACAACACTGTCTGCTGGCAAAGTTCATTTCTTTACCTGGGCCAATTAGTGAATATTATCTCTCTGTGGCTATTTAGCCACTTACATGTATAGTCATTTGATGTATTAAATAATTGTTGAGAGAAATGATGGATTAATTGAAATGTGCAAGAATCTACAGATCAAAAGACTTGAGTCCAATACTACTACTACTACTACTAAACCAAAGTTTTAAATCCGGTTTTGTCCCCGTCAACGGGGGTGGCCGGATTCACCTCACATTGCAGCAACCGCCCTGACTCCTTCCAATAGCCAAGTTATTTAGTGATAAAATGAAAACACCATCAACCCCCTCCCCTGGGTCATTTATTGCATAAAAGTGCTTATCTCTGTTTGTTAGTTGATTTTCATGATATTTTAAATAAAATTAAGTTTTGAAAATGTCCCTTTTTGAGTATTTCCCGTTTTGGCCAAAATAAGCTTGGTGGTATTTACCAGTAAATACCGGTATTTACCGCCCGGTATTTCCCAGGGCGGGAAATACTGGCCAACCCTGAGTGAATGCCAACATTGGAGCAAAATTGGAAGGCTGATCTTTTGAAACCCTAGCGAATGTCATCAGAGCAAAATTGGAAGGCTGATCTCAGTCTCAAGAGTATGACTGTTTAGTTTGATATGATGAAGACATTCACTAGAGTGTCAAAAGCTCTGCCTTCCACTTTGGATACCTCTAGGGAAAGATTAGTTTCAACTATTTTTTTTTTAACATTTTTAAAACTGCAACTGGTTTACCTGATCTGGACTTGAAATATATCCAGCAGACACTGGGTCACAGTCAGCATACATAGCGTATACAACCAGGCCACACATCATGAAAAGGCTTAGTACTATATAGAGTAAGACCATGTTGATATAAAGAGACCTGCAAAGATATAAATGAAGAAGCAAATTTAATTAATTTTGTTGTTTCCTTTGAACAAGGACACAAATGCACTCTTCTCATCATGTTACTTGGGTTCAGTTTTGAGGAACCAATGAGTTTAGAAATGTTATCACTAGATGTTAACAATCTCACACACAAGTGTCAGGACTTGTAGTCTTAATAATTTGATTCAAGATTTACGATATGGCTAATTTATCTTTTTCTTCCTTCTTCACAGTGTAACAAGAAATTTCAGATCATATACTTCATTTGACATCATATTGTACAACATAAATAAATTTAAAACTTGCAAGATCCCCCTGCAAGTTATTAATATGCACAAATAGTGATGACACATTACATGGGAATTACTTGCGTGCACCACTATAGTGCTTTTATCTTCCTCGTAGGTGTGTAATGCAATAATCGCAGCATTTTTTATTTGTGTGTAAGCATTGATTCAAAGCGCTGGCGTACGCACGTGTGTTTTATCGTGTAAAGGCGGTGCGGAAATACATACGCAAAACAACTGTCTGAACGCGTTGACATCACTGACTCGAGGAAGGTAAATGGAGTATACCCACATACCATGTTTTGTCAAATTTGGACATTGGGATCTGGTAGAAGTTCACCTTTTTAGTAATGAGCAACTCTGAGCAAATATGCAAATGAGCTCATTATTATGCACAGATAATGGATGGCACAGTGCGTGGATATTACTTGTGTGTACAACTACCCACATACTAAGTTTCGTCAAATTTGGACATTGGGATCTGATAGAAGTTCACCTTTATAGTCAACCTAACCAAGTTAACCTAACCAAAATGGAACGCGCGCGCACACACACAGACAGAAGGAATCTGCTGTTACAATATCCCCCGTGGCTTTTTAAGTCAGGTTTGATAATAATGAAGGAAAATACCTCCAATCCAATTGACAGTCTGAATGAGTTAAACTTTATCCTTTGGTCAGTTTTTTTTTAATTACCTGGTGCAGAAATTTCCTTTAGATAAAGTTTGTAGAATTAATTGTAGAACCTAGTGTATTTGGTAAAAACTTCATTCCTTATTGATTGAAAATTATCAAATCAATAAGCCAAAAACTCAATCTTTCTTTTCGAACATATATTTCCGTTCACCTCACTTACGCTTGCGCTTGTTTTCAAATAATACTATTGCACTCAGTAGCGTTGCACTGAGTCCTGGTTTCATCCGTAGTTGCCCACCCACGTAACTGCCGCCAATCACGAGACCCCATAATGGGTGACGTATTGTGGATTCAGGAAAACTCTATGACAACGAAGGAATATAATCATAACATGAATGTATAAAATACGGAAACTGTTCAATCGCCATTCACTCGCAATGGAAAAATTATTTTGTGCTCAAATTGTACCTATAGAGTTATGTAAGCTGGGAATTGAAGTATAATAGAACTGAGTTTTCAAAGTTTCATTCGCAGATACTCACCCAACACAATTATCCCCTCACTCATGGTAATCCTAAAAATTGCATCAGCCACGCTGTATGAACTTTATTAGGAGAAAACCAAATAAACCAAAATAGCTACAACAGCGACACAATTTTTGACAACTGATTTGGTATTATTTAATTCATTACTTACATCCTGTGTCACATGTTATTACGAAATTTCACGCAGACCAATATGATTTTTCTGTAAAAGATTCCCCACAATGGGCAAGATTCCCCACTGGTTTGTTCTTGATTTTTGCAGAGATCTAAGGCCTTTCAACACTGAGAGCCGTGATTGCTCCACTTTTGCGATCGATGCTGTCTACAGACTTCAAACACAGCCACCAAATTCAATTATGATAAGCCAACTCTGACACGTGTTGCTGTTGTGCCTTTCCCTTCAATAACATCACACATTCACCCTCACCACTTGATGTAGAACTATTCACAGTTTGAATTTCCTATCATTTTCCGTTCGATTTTCCATTCAAGAATTGTCAATTTTTTCTGTGGCAGAAACAAACCACGGTGACAAGTCATATCACTTAAAAGATGACAATGATACTCAACATTAAAAAGTCAACGACAACACTGCCTTAAAGGTGGTTTTCCGATTTATGTGTATTGTGTCATCTACCTTGTATAGATCCCTCGCACCTGCACATACACCCCCTCAAGTACCGTGGGAAATCAACTTGGCGGTTTTGATGGTAGAACCACTACTGGCATGTTTGCACAGCCCTATAATATCAATACTTTGCTATAGAAGTTAACCACTAAAACGGCGTTTGTTGTTTTATCTTGGGAATGAAATTGATTCGAGGCTCAATTTCAGGACGACAATGATAAAATACGGCTTTCACCTGATATCAAAAATCGATACTACTTCCGGGTAATCGGGGGGTCCCAAAGCCGATCGAAACACGCCCCTTAAATGTTCCAGAAAGAAGTATTTTGTGAAATCTGCAGCCATTATATCCTTTTTGGAAACTTACAACAATCGCACTAAGGTGTTCTTGGTGCCTGCGTTTCTGTATTCATACAAGGCTGTTCTCGAACCAAAGTGTTCCCGGGTTTCGCGATCACTTGCTTTATGCTGATTGGGCACATGAATGATTAAAAGAGACAAATGCACTGGATACAGTGTTATACAAAATACCAAGTTTTGAAGTAAATAGGCAACAGTGTTTTAGGCCAGCAGAGCATTTAAAAAAAGTGTAAAACCAAATGTCTGAAAAATACATTGCGGCCGTTGGACAGCTATTGTCGTTGCCAATCGCGGTTTGTTATGGGTCCATGTGACTGAGGTCACCAAGGTCACATGTCCAGTGGATCCACATAGGGTCCACATGGGGTCACTAAGGTCACATGGGGCACAAAGGTCGCATAGGGTCTCAAGGTCACATGGTGTCACAAATGTCACATGGTGTCACAAAGGTCACATGGGGTCCCAAAGTCACATGGGGGTCACAAAGGTCACATGGGTCACAAGGTCACATGGGTCACTAGTTCACTGTTGGTCAAACCAAGGTCACATGGGTCAACTGAGGTCACAGGGGGTTCACTGAGGTCACATTGGTAACTGATGTCACATGTGTCAACAAGCTCACATGGGTCCCCAAGCTCACATGGGGTCACCGGGGGTCACATTGGGTCACCGAGGGCACACGGGGTCACAAGGGGTCACCAAGGTAACAAGAAGTCACCAAGGTAAATGAGGTCACCCCACCCTGACGCACCCCACCACCCCGCTGCCCCCCCCCCCCCCCCCTCGCATCCCCGCGACCGCTCCCCGACACCCCGCTTTGTGAATGGGCTAAAGGTGACCTTGATGTCAGCAAGGTCACTAAGGTCGCATGGGGTCACAAATGTCACAAGAAGTCACACGGTCCACTGAGTCACCAGGGTCACACAATGTCACCATGGTCACAATTTAGGTTACCCCGCCCTCGCCGACGCACACAGCAGAAATAAACAAACCCACTTTCCCGACGCACCCTACCCCGACGCCACCACCACTACCCCCACCCAATTCACACCCCCCCTCCCCCCTCGCCGACCCCCCCAACCCCCTCCCTACGCATCCCCCCCCCCTCCCACCCTACTCACCCCCCCCCCTCCCGCTACTGCATACCCCCCCCCAAGAGGGAAATCACCCTTACACCCCACCCTGTGCCCCTCCCCAACAATCCCACCCTTCCTCCTCCATATGATGCACACGATGTATAGCATATAGTTTTTCATGTAGCAGAGGAATTTTTGCACTCCGATGTACCATTTAGCATACAGCATTATGCATATGTAAGAGCTCATTGCATACCTATTTCGCATGTATCATGAAACCTTCACATGGCAAAGAAGATGTGCACCCTAATGGGGATTTTCGTGCAGTGAAGGAATTTTGCATATCTGATGTACCGTTTCAAAATTATCGATTACGCTGATTTTTTGCATATCAATTTAGCGCTCAATTGCATATGTAATTCGCCCGAAGTATGCCACATCTAATTAGGTTGAGAACTCTTTAACCCTGCTTCTTTCCACCAGTTACATCATTGTACGCTTATACGGAACTCCAGATAACTGGCCCACAAGCCTGCGGGGAAAGGTTGTCAATTATGACCGGCCCAAAATAAGCTAATTAATCTTCATTGAATATGTCAAATATGTTGCCAAAAGCTACACATAATGTTTTGGCATCTCACTTTATCACCCGACCAAGTAGGAGTAAATCGATTAGCGTTAGCCAGCAGAGCATTTTCAAAAAAGGTTACCGAAATTTCTGAAACAATAATGGCAAATCAGTTAATTAAATTCATGAATATGCAAATAATGCAGCCAAAAACTACACAATAATTGCAGCACCTCACTCTCTAATCACCTTCAAGTTTTGAAGTAAATCTGTATAGCGTTAAGCCTGCAGAGCATTTTAAAAAGGTTAACCTAGTCATACTGAGGAGCGGACAACACTGACGGACATACGGACACACAGCAATCTGGACTAGTATGTGCCTCCCTGAACATTCGTTCAGGGGCGACACACAAAAACGGATGCACTAGTCTTTTCAAGCAACGGCGATCGCAAAATGGAATCGATCACCTGCTCAGTGGAAAAGCTTTAAAGCTCTTGCTAACAATACTTATTGCGTGATCTACAGCCTCGTCCCCCGACATACCTAAAAAATGTTGAGATTTTAAATATCATCTGAACAGAGTGTCCATTACACTTTAATACGCAACAAACCACTTAAAAGGGGATGGCACGATTTAAGTAATAGTTTTCATCTTCATAAGATGGCGCTCACCCCAAAACTCCCTCTGTAGATTTTCGCACCCGATATTTCATCAGTTGTGATATGATCCCTAAAAATGTGATTTTGTAAGCCCCATAGAGTTGCTGTGGTAAAATTACTATTGGTTGACCAAAAATGGTTATATTTTCGCTCATAACTTCCAAACTAAACATCATTTAGCCTAAGATTTCACGGGTAAATTGATAAAAATAGGAGCTTTTCTTCCATGCAAAATTTGGACCACTTCCGTAAACATCTGGGGTCCCTGGAGACGAGGCTTATTATCGATGCGGACCATGGCCCGTTAAAATCTGTCCTCGCGTCTTTGGACATGCAAATAACAGAAGTTATATATTTCACTGGCCTGACACAATTTAGCCTCAAGAATTTCTGAAAACTGCATAAGATCACTCTCAAACAGCTGGTGAAAATTGTATGCCACTTTCATTCAATCCATTCAATCCGTCCTGGGGTCTAAAACTAGCTTTATTTTGGTTCTAAAAATAGCTTTATTTTTTAATTAGAGAAGATCGAGAGCCAATTATATACATCCTCATTGAAGTCTAATCCTTCTCCCTGTTCACTGATCGCCCACACATTGCCAAAACCTTTGAGCCTAATGCTACCATGGATATGACGGCCAGTATCCCTCAAACTCAACGCCTGTCTGGAAGACATCCGGCCAATACTGCTTCATATTCCATCCCGCTACTACAAACACGCATGGAGATAAGACAAATGATTGAGGTTGACATGATTTGGAAGTATATTTTTTGCACCAAATCACTGATGTTTAAAAGTGCCTTTCATGATCCCTTCCCCTTCCCCCGACTTACCCAACAAAAGTGAGATTTTATATCCTCTGAACCTTTTGCCTAAGTATAGTATGTTGCCTAATCTTACTTGCAAACTCAATCTACTCAGGAAGATTGTAATTTGGTATTTTCTGTCCGGGAACATACGAATTATGTACCGTGGGCTATGGGGCACTGTTATACCAACCTTTGTTAATAACAAGCAAATTCACCATCCGAATCACTGGAAATTTTGGAAATGACCTTTTTCTTGATGTCTATTGACACAAAATAAAACGCGGCGCCAGGATCACGAAATGCACCTTAAGCCGGTAATGTTCACTTAACATTTGTTATTTCAATTTTGCCTGCTTTGTCTTTGCTTTCCCTTTACTGCTTTGCCTTTGCTATCTCACCTGCTCCCTTGGTTGCCAATATTTCACTTGCTTTCTCCCCCTAATTTTGCCTGTTTAAAGCTTGTCTTACCAAAGCAGCAGGCCTTATATAGCAGCAATTAACCTCTACTATCGCATGTTTTTTTGTTGAAGTCAGCTGCTTCTTCTATCGTGTGCAAACACTGTGGGTTCTCACATATGAGCCCCCAGAGATGGGTACACCCGTCTGGCTGCCTCCTGAATTCTGCAAGGTCTTTGTTTGTGCATTGTGGCTCCAGAATGGGCAGAACCAGAGATGTTCCATGTCTGTTGTGCTGTTCCCCAACCACAGGTAGTAATCCTTATCTGCTTCCATATAGCCCCACATTCTGGCAAGGAAACCTTAGATCGGTCAGTTTCTGGTTCTCAATCTGTTGAAGGCATCGCCATGCAGCCCATGATGAGTTCAGTTCCAGGTGGTATATGCTCACTTAGGTTCAATACCGATAGCTTTTACTTGGTTTATAGCAAGTCTTTCTTTCCCCAAGGGCACTATCTCTTGAACTCCTTAGAGACTCCTTCAAGAGGTTTTTGGACTTTGCTTAAGAACTCTCTCTGGATTTACGGCGTTTGGCAGCAGGTATCTGTCCATACATAGGGTGCTTCCCATTAGATACTTGGCAGCTACGCTCTTGCATGCTTGCTACGCTACGACGATGTCTGGGAAAAAAAAGCATCCCTGCTAGGATGTACACGTTTTCCGTTGGTGTTTGGAACGGAGGCACATCCTGTGATAAGAAGCCTGCAGGAGGCATTTAACCGCTGAATCAAGCTTCTTGGCAATGGGTTGGGGATCTTTCCCATACAGGGCAGGCATACTCTTGCACATAAGTAGCACAGGGCATGCGTCGATGCCTTTGGGTATGTGGCGAGCACCCCATCTTGTGCCGTTGTTTTTTGTTCAAGATGTTATTGCGTTGCACATCTTTACCTCTCCGTCTTGTTCTCGGATGTGGGCTTTAGAGAAGAGTGCTGTCCAGTAACTCTAGGTAACAAGGGTTATCACAGTGCTGCCAGGGGTGTTCCAGACCAGTAACTTAAGCTGACGCTTGGTTTCACGGTTGCGTATTAATGGAAAGCACACACCTGTGACTTAGATGGATTTGCACATTAGTGGTTTTCCTCATAATAAGGAGTGAGTTCCTCCAAAAGCTTTGGAGAGAGTCTCTCACAACTGTGATTCTGCAACCTTGTGCGCTAAATTCCAAGATCGTCTGCCTAAATAAAACGACAGGTTCCTGCATTCCCTAAGTTGGTCGTTGGTATAGATGTTTGAACAGGATAGTTCAAGCACACTCCTTGTGGTAGAACCCATTCTTGAGCCTACGCCATCGCTCTTCTTCGCTCCTAGCTGACAAAGAACATCCTTGTTTTGCCAGCAATCCCTCGGTAAGCTCCAGTCAAGCGAATTCCCTTGGTATTTCCAGGATCTTCCAGTAGTAGGCATCTTGTGAGTAACATGTCGTACGCTGCTGATAAGGTCGACGAACACATCTCCTGTTACCTATACCCGTCTCGACACCATCCTCATGTTTTTGATTTATGTTGCGTACTCTTGGCTTGTTGTTGATTTGCCTGGCCGGAAACCTGCTTTTTCTGGTATGAGGTGTTCGTCTATCACAGGTGTGTACTATTGAGCAGGAATTTCAAAAGAGCTTGTAGTATCTTAGGAGTGATCTAGGTCTGTATCTCTTGGATTGGAATGGTATCTTTCCCCGGCTTTAGGATTGCCATAACATGTGCTTCCTCCAGATTTTGGGAACCTGTGGGGAAATAAGGCAGGCATTGTAGAGCTTAAGAAGCCATTCCTTTGCTACGGGCCAGATTTTTAGCTGTTCAGGCAGATATCAAGACGTTCCTCCTCGCCCCCGCCTCCGCTCCTCTCCCTGGCCGTCCCCCCCCCTCTTTTTTCACGGCCTACTGCTTTTCTGTTGAAGTTTAGTTACAATAGCGATTCCAATTCGTCCATTTTCACTTGGCGAGTGCAACCAGGGTCACCACTATAACCTCTTAGGGCGCTTTGATCTTCTTGGGTTTCTTTTGCTGCACTTGCCATTTTAAAAGCAGTTGGTGGCAACTTGGTTGGGTGTGACATTTGGCTTCGGTGTAGGTTCTGTTGGATCCCTTCGGAGCTTTCCCCGGATGGTAACCATGCTTTTCTTGCTGTTATTGGTCATATCGGTGGTTCAATTAAAGTAGGCCAGGTTTTGATCTTTTCCTGGGAGATCCTCTCCGAAACTTCCTCACTTTAGCATTATGTTTCAGCCGAAAAAGATCAGCTTCAACATGTGATATACTCTTGATCTTCTCTAGCACATTCCTGAGAAATTCCTGGTATATATTCCATCCTACAGCCTCTGTTATGGATCTCCGCGCAGTCTTGTTCACTGTTGGGGCAATTTGTGCATAGTTATATGTGGTTTTTGGGAGCAACTCGTCACGTTCTTATCCATGTCAATCAATTAAGTCCTTTGCCAGTTTGCTTTCCTGTAGGTAAAGCAGTGCTTAAAAGGCATCTTATTCAGCATGAGCCCACCCGAGCATGTTTGTTAATAAAAGCAAGTTATCATTTACTTAGCAGGTTAAGTTTATCAACAGCTGCATATTTAGAATGCATTTATCCTGCATCTATCATGTTTTTAAAGCAGGCTTATTAAGCATGCCTTAGCCTGCACAGACCATATTTAGCATGTTTTTTCATGCAAAATGTATGTTAACTTTGTGCACATTAATCCTAACCTGCCTCGGGTGCAAGTGGAATTCCATCTTAAGCCTGCTCCAGGTCAAGTATGGGGTGGCTGTATGCTTGACAGTTAGGGTTTGAGAACCCTGCTGAGTAATAAATTCAAATTTGCATGTTGCAAGGGAGAAATGGACCAAAATGTTGTATGATGCAGAGATTTGTTTTTTAGAGTTTTTTACAGGTTTGCTAAAATATAGATAACATTATGAACAGTTAGCTGTATAGCTTTCACATTGAACAACAGATCGCGAATCTAGACAAACATTGTTTTGCAGTGCTGATAGAGTGATGATTGGTCATGGCAATCAATGCTTGTGATTTTTGAAAATTGAAATCAATGTTGTTTTAAGCTTGTGTGAATGACATACACAGTGATTAATTGGCAATGCAATATGCTGAGGTGATTTATAAACATTTTTGTTATTATGACGAAACAATGTTAATGCTAAAAGTATAGAATTACTGACAATTTTTGTAGAACAAATTTTTGGTATAACTACTTATAATTTGTAGAACAAATTTTTTCCAGGACATTGAAGTCACGTGGTCATAAAGAAATGCCACATTCTTGTTCATTCTCAAATAGCAAGACTCTTCATAACCCGTCAATTAAGTATAGCATAATGCTGGCGCAATTTGCATGCATCCTACCCTCAGCAAACACAGTGCGTGATGTCGCGCTGCGCACACTTTTGGCAAAGGCACGCCTGTAAATGGAATTACATGCCTATAAACACAAGCTGAATATTTTTGCCTAAAGTTCGTGAAAGAAAATTCTAAATCACAATTTCTATACCAGACATGCACTGGAAATTCAAATTTCCACAAAATAAAACTTAATATATGGCAGCAAAATCTACTTTGCGTCCTTAAGTTTGTTAAAACAACTTGACTATACAATATTAGAGTCTGGATGTGACAGCCTTGGGCATAATTTTGAGTTTCTCTCCACCAATGTTTGGCGACCACAAAAGATTCATCAGGTGTGTAATGTAGAAATTCATGAAATTATTAAATAAGGTTGTGGATGAGAAAATTAATTTTCTGGGACACAATCAGGTTTATCTCCTGCACATTAATATTTGTTTTCACTACATTGGGAAACTTTTTCCGTCCGAATGACAAGCCTCGAAGCACAAACTGACTGGCACTATCGGACCCATGTACATGGCTACCATGTTATAAACTGGTAAAATGCAAAGATACGCAGCATTGAACATGAATCAGCTTATATAAATCCAGAAGGAAGCCGTGACTCTAAACAGAGAGTGCACCTGCTCATCGTCGATGATCCAATTTAAGCGCACAGATGCCTGTGAAAGAGATCAATTCTGCCAAAAATTGAAAAAAAAACACTTGATACCCTACAATTGGATCAGATGTCCAGTCTGATGTCGCCCGACTATAGACAGAAAATATATGACATGAGTACAAATACCGCAGTTAAAACTTGCGAATTCCCCTGGCCGGTTGGTAAGAGAGAGTTGGCACACTTTTCTGAATATGCAAAGTATGACCTTTGACCGTTGGCCTACAGACCTGTGTCACAGTAGCAGTAGATACTAAGGTCCTTGGTGCAAGTGGCATCTAGATAAGGTCAGGGGTCTAAAGGTTTACAAGTGGAGACAGACAGACAGCACGGACAGACTGATGTTCAGACGACAGATTTGGTTATATAAAAAATCCACCCATGCCTTTTGGGCCAGGGGGATAAAAAACATGGTTTTGAAACCCATAAAAGTTTTATTGTATTTTGTGTACATGTCATTTTATTGTACTCTGGCATTTATGTGATTTTACTTATTATGCAAATCTGGAATAAAGATATAATTTGTGATTAAGTTTCGAGTTGAGTTTGGCCGTATTTTTATGGCCTCCTTCAAATATCCATGTAGAAAAAATCAATACTGCAGGACCTGTCATGTCTTCTACAAGTACATTTTTGCGTTAATGTAGATTCTCGGCTCGGCTGTTCGTGCCAGATCTTGTTGAAATTGCATGAAAGTGTTGGTATTGGTAAAGAAAACATGTGTGCCAATTTTTAATTTTTTTTTTCAAAAAAAGCGTTTTGGAAATATGTCACCTAATTTCTTTTTCAAATTCCCATAGACCTTTGGTACAGGACTGATTTTGGGCAGTATAGAAACTGGATCAAAATGGGGCAATTTTGGGTGAAACTACCAATTTATTTCAATTATTTCTCAAGAATTGGTGAGTTTGATAAGATTGGGTTTTGTTTTTTATGGACGCTAATATCAAACACCACACAAATTTTATATTTCTGGTGTGTCATCAAAAACAAAGAACAGGTGCCACCAAAACACCTTTTTTTTTGCCAAGAGTATTCTGAATACTGAGTAAATCCCTTTTTCATAATTGTTGCCAGGAACATTGAATAACGTGGTCAAAAGAAATGCCACTATACTTGTTCATTTCAAATAGGCAAGAACTTCTACCGTTCAATTAGTATAGCATAATGCCTGGCCAATTGCATCACGCTACCAACCCTCAGCAGACACATGCGTGATGTACTCGCGGCGCACACTTGTGGCAAGAGGCACTAATGTAAATGGAATACATGTCAGATAACAAAAGCTGAATAGTTTTGCCTAAAGTTAGGTGAAGAAAAAAGTATAATCACAATTTCTATACCAGACATGCACTGGAATTCACATTTCCACAAAATAAAAACTTAATTTGGCAGCAAAGAATCTCTTTGCTTCCATGAAGTGTTTTAAACAAATTGACTCTAACAATATTAGAGTTCTGGGATGTTGACAGCTGTGGGCATAATTTGAAGTTCTCCTCCCAAAATGTTGCACCACAAAAGATTCATCATCAGGTGCGTAGAAAAATCATGAACTTATGAAATAGGTTGTGGATGAAAAAATTAATTTTCTGGGACAAAAGCAGGTTTACTCACTGAAATTAATATGTGTTTCACTACATTGGGAAACTTCTCAGAATGAAAAGCCTCAGAAAAGCACAAACTGAAGATTGGCAATATCGGCCATGTACAGGGCTAACCATGTTATAAACTGTTAGAGATGCAAAGCTACTCAGCATGTGAACATGAGTCTAGCTATTAAATCAGAAGGGAAGCTGTGACTCTAAACAAGGAGCAGGGTACGCATGCTCACTCTGTCTATGATCCACTTTTAAGAGAACAGATGCTGTGAAAGAGATCAATTCTGCCAAAAATTGAAGAAAAACAAAACATTGCTATCCCGACAAAGTGGATCAGATGGTCATTCTGATGTCGCCCTACATATCGACAAATAGGGGTTCCCAAAAGATAAGATCCCCCCCCCTAAATTCGAGGACATTTTGGTTTGCATAACTTCACTTAGAACTGGATGTTTTAGAAAATTTCAAAAAAAAATGGAAACAAGGAAACATTTGGCCTCGCCCACAATGTCCTTACCTTTCACAAAAACACTTTTGGCATCAACACACACTCCATTTTTCCAAAATGATGCTGTCCGAAAAAGTGGCACTTTAATCGTATTCAAAGGTCTAAATCAGGAAAGATATCAATTTACAACAATGGTTCCTTCTTTCTGATTAATATCCATTATACGTCTGAGTAAATAAGCTTAAACTGAACGCATAGCAACAAATACAACAAGACAAAATTGCAGAACACACAAACAATGATATTGATTTGAGTAAAACCAACACCGCTCGAAAGTGAACTATCGACACCTCAAGGAGGAACTGGCTCAACTCAGTGGAATTATCCAGCGAGCATGTAACCACATTCATCAACAGAATATCAGCAACTTGGTAAACAACATGTTTAAACACTAAAATAATGTCATTAGCACAGATGAGAAACATATGCTCACCCTGAATGACAAACATTAAGCTTATTTTGATTTGAAACAGGCATTTCAAACATTACTTCTTTCTTTCAAGACAACGAGATGCAAGAAAATAGTATTTATCAAGCTTACACCGCTTCTTTGTTTCACTGCATATTTGTCTCGTTTATTTGTTTGCCCATGCGTCAATGTCTCATCTTATTTACCTCAGATCACAATGAATATGGAAATGAAATCTTTTGTAAATTGTTAATTTCTTCCTTTAGACCTTTGAAACGGTAAGTGCCACTTTTTCTGACACATTTTTGGTAAAAGGTGTGTGTTTTGATGCCAAAGGTTTTTGAAAAGCAACGACTTTTGTGCAGAGCCAAATGTTTCCTCTCTTCAAAACTTTTTTAAATTTTTCCAATCATCCAGTTCTATGTGAAGTTATGCAACGAATGTCCCTTGAATTTTAGGGGGAACGTTATTTCCTTGGAACCCTGTTAATGACAGTGAGTAAAAATACTGCCCTTTAAAACTTGCGAGATCCCCCTGGCCGGTTGGTAAGAGAGAGTTGGCACACATTTTCTGAAATATGCAAAGTATGACCGTTGACCGTTGGCCTACAGACCTGTGTCACAGTTCGCATAAATACTAAGGTCCTGTGGTGCAAGTGCCATCTAGAAAGGTCGGGTCTAAAGGTTACAAGTGGAGACAGACAGACAGATGGACAGACTTAGTTCAGACGACATATTTTGGTGATGATAAATCCCCCCCCATGCCCTTTTGGGGCCAGGGGGATAAAAACAATGTTTTGGACGCCATAAATTTTATGTTTTTGTGTACAATGTCATTTTAGTGTACTTCTGGCCATTTATGTGATTTTACTGTATTATGCAAATGCTGGAATAAATATATAATTTGTTATTAATTCGGGAGTTGAGTTGGCCGATTTGTATGGCCCCCCTTCAATATCCATTAGAAAAACAATACATGCAGGACCTCAGTGGCTTCTACAAGTACATTTTGCTTTAATGTAGGAATTATCGCTACGGCTTCGTGCCAGATCTTGTTGAAATTGTCATGAATGGTTGGTATTGGTGAAATAAACATGTGTGCCAAATTTTTACTTTTTTCCAAAAAGCATTTTGGAGAATATGTCACCTAATGCGTTTTCAAATTCCCATAACTTTTGTACAGGGACTGATTTTGGCAGTATAGAGAAATGTATCAAAATGGGGCAATTTTTTGAAAAACTACAATTTATTTCAATTATTTCTCAAGAAAATTGATGAGTTTAAGATTGGGGTTTGGTTTTTATGGTAAGAGAAATATCAAACATCCACACAAATTTTTATATTTCCTCTGTGTGTCATCAAAAACAAAGAACAGGTGCTCACAAAAACACCTTTTTGCCAAGTATTTCTAGAAATACTGAAGTATCCACTTTTCATAATTTTTCCTAGAAGGAACTACAACTCCCTTGGTGATGAACAAGGTGTCATATGAAAGGAAAGCAAATTTAGAAATTCTCACGTTAGATTTTGCAGATTGAATGTTTCTATTTGAAATAACAGGTGTTTTTAATTTTCCCTAAATTATTTTTCCCTAAAATCATTTTTCTAAAGAATTAAACACTTGATTAAAAAAAGCCAACGTGAGATTTTAGGTATTTTGTTTATACACATATCCCTGGAGTTTCAGCTTAAAGGCACCTACAACTTAGGCTGGGAAAATTATTTGATGACAAAAATTAGGGAATTTAAAAAAAAATAAAAACACTTAAACAAATGGTACTGTCTTGAAACTGCAAAAAAATATGTGGAGGAAAGTTCAATCCTTACCATAGTCAAGTTTGGACTAAATTGATTTAGGGGTTTTAATTTGATGGTCATTTTTCTGTAAGACCATTTTATCCGATGATCCTATCTTAAGGCATGCTTGTAACACCTACCAGAGTTGTATATAGTGTACACACAAGACCTACGGCCAGCACTGCTCCCCACAAATTCAGCCCAGTCACTGTGTAAAATGCAAGAAAAATAGAAAACATTTCAGGTGAATGTACTGTTAGATTTAAGTCGTATTTTACACCAGCTCATGGGGGGGATTATTTGGAATGTAGAATATATATGGAGCGATGGAATTGAGGCCGCAACAAACCATTCCCAAATTAAGAGTAAGCCAGGGTCCTATTTCATGATAGTTAAGATTAATCTTAATGGACTTAAGAAGAGTCATTATTCCTAGGTTATTAATTAAATAAGAATGTGTGAGAATCTGCTTCTGTTGAGATTTATGAAATTCAACCTCAGTCTGCTTTTATTCCTGGGGCTGGCTTTATTAATTTTAACTCACAAATTCTTCTTTCAATTCTTCTTTAGAAGCGTTACAGACTTTACAGTGCAAAAATCACTCTTCTTTAGTTCACTTGAGATTAATCTGAACTCTTTGTGAAGTAAGGCCCTAATCGTAAGAATATTCAGATTTATGACCATCACAACTGCTCCTACCTCTGGAAAAGTGATTGGATAAACCAAACACTTTGGCCTGTATTCCAGAATCTTGTTTAGCTAAATGCAATTTTAGCTTAAAATCGCGGTAATTTAAAATTGCGTTTAAGCAATAAGTTTAAATATTTTTAAGCATTTGCTTACTTAAACGGAAACTTTAAACACAAGTAACATCGTTGTTATTTGAAGACGCTAACGTGAGTGTATAAAAGGCCCTATTGTGTTTTAATGGTTGAGCGCACAAAGTGTATCATGGCTTTCCATAGCGTTTAAGGTGCTACACGAACAGAGCAAGAATGATATACACCATTGCTGTTGTCAACTGGACAGTGCAATGAAACACACACTAAAATAATTTTAAACTAGCCCCGTACCTATATTTTGAATTTCTACGCATTTTGGCGAAGTTAAAATTATGTTTAACTTTAAACTCCTTGCTGGAATTGCGTTTACTTAAGCGATATGTTTATCTCACAAACGTTCGCTTAGCTTAAAATCGCGCTAAACACCTTTTTGGAATATGGGCCTTTTTGTTTTACCTAGTATGGCATAACAGAAATGGTTATTTGTGCGATATGGTATTAATTGGACTGGGTCTTATTAAGTTTTAAACTTAGTAGGGAGTTGTTTTCCTTGTGAGTAAAGAAAGTCAAAATTGAGTCATATGTTCCATCACTGTGCCACGTTTGAAGTTCATTGAGTAATAGGATTCAGTCTGTAGATTGGATTAATGAATCTTAATTCTTCAAAACAAGAAAATGAGCTCATTAATACTCATAGCCTGTCCAAAAAGTATACAGAACATGACTACATCAGGGGCGGCGCCAGAGTAAAATCATAGGAGGGGCGAAACATCATAGGTGGGGGGCGAAACAGTACAAAATGAACTAATTTTGGTTAAAAACCCTAATATTTGCGCAAAAAACCCGTTTTTCCTAAATTTCGAAAATCTCAGGGGGGGGCAGTCGCCCCCGGGTCCCCCCCCCTGTCGTCCTCCCCCTTCCCACCGCATTTTCTAACTATCTACCCATAGCCACCTGAAAAGTTCCACAGAGTAAATCGGGCAGTCTGTAGTGGATTAATGCTTTTGCTGCCCATCTGCCCACCCATCCGCCTGCCCATCTGCCCACCCATCTGTAGTAGAGCGTAAACCCACACAACACATTGTGTTGTGGGGGGGGGGCAAAAATTGGGTTCTTTTACTATCCCTCCCCTCCCCAGTGCTGTTATGGACCCTTAAATTTCTAAAAAAACATAGGTTAGATAAATAACCTCTGCATTCTTTATGATAAAACAAGGCGAACTCCGTATTTACACGATGCGTAAAACATGTCACCCGCCAAATGTTGCGATCACTAACAATGGGATGAATGCACCCTACAACACCCTACCCCCCCCCTTCTCCAACACTACCGCAAAACCACACACCCCTCCCCACCCCCCGCAACAACCCACCCCTCTCCAACCACCCCCCCCATCCCCCCATCCCCACACTCTGCATCACCCTACCCCCCCCCCCCGCAACACACCCCACCCCCTCCTTAACACCCCCGTAACACGCCTCCTCTTCCCCACACCGACTCCCCAACCCACCACTCCCCCTCCCCACAACCCTTCAACAACTTACCCCATCCCCATCAGCCCGCACAACCCTCTCCCCTTCCCAACACCCCGTAACCACCCCTTCCAACACCCGCGGCGCCGCAACAGACCATCACCACGCCCTCCCCACACAATCAACACCCACACATTCAAACACCCCCCTCTCCAACACCATCAACACCACAACCCCTCCCCCAACATCCACCCCTCAATACCCTCATCCCTCTCCCCCACACCCCCCTCATAACCCCCACCCCTCCTCCCCTCCCACACTCTCCTCCCCAAAACCCCTACCCCAACACTTCCGCAACATCCCACCCCGCCCAAACCCCGCAACACCCCCCCTCCCTTATGGCCTATTAGTCTCATGTAGTTAAGGAATTTTGCCTATCTTACTTACCTTTCGGAGATACAGTCAATTAACGCATATTTAATTAGGCTCATTTTCATATCTAAGCCTCATATATCACTCCGTTCAATTGCAAAAAAGATGTGGCCCAATAGGCTTCATGCGAGTATCCGATGTACAGTTTCAAAAGTATAGCAATTACGCTGATTTTTGCATATTTAATTATCTCATTTTGTCCTACCCACTTTCCCAAAATACCCACAATCTAATCATTTAACAGACGCTTCAGCCCGCTTCCTTCAAACAAGTCCCAACACCCATTATACATACGCCTTACGGAACTCCAGAAAACTTGTACACGGCCTTGCAGGAAGATTTTCGGTAATTAATTGCAAATTTATTACTATAATTAGCAATTTTTTACTCCCAAATTTAATCAGGTGAGAACTTCTCACCCCACTTCCTTCCAACCCAAGTAACTCATTGTCGCCCTTACGGAACTCCAGATAATCGTACACAACGTGGGTTAACACTTTTATCTCGGACGGTAAC